>SPJY01032216.1:2235774-2342269 GCA_005191435.1 Raddia distichophylla | reverse complement strand
TGTGTGAATCCTTGTTAGCATCAACTTATATTTATATTCTGTAAACATGCATAATCAGTCTACACACAAATGCTAGACTGAATATATGAGATGATAACAAACATTTGGTAGGAAATAATAGTGCTTGCTAACCATTCCAGTCATCTTCGTCTCTTTTGCCACGACGATAGACAGGTGTGGCAGACCAGATGTAGTACCCTCCAGGTCTGAGTACTCTGTTGAGCTCCAACAATGGTTTACCACCTGCATTGCCCAAAGCAGTAAAAACTTAACTAGAATTGTATGCACAACTCATGTCATGTACTCTCATTGTTAAAAATGTATAGAGAACAAGTAAATTGTCTTTAAATATAAGTAGGAGCAGAACTGTAGGGAAAAAAATGAACGGTTCAAAGTACTTGCCATCAGCATACCAGTGGACCCTACACCTTGCACAGTGGATCACATCAAATGCATTATCAGGAAAGGGAAGTTTCTGTGTTCCAATCACTGCCAAAAATGCTGGAATTCCACGCTCCAGCGCAAATTGTATCTGGGCTTCATGCTCATCTTTAGGCGCAAAAGACATAGTAATGACATTCCTGTCAAGCAAGCATCCACCAAAGCTGGCAACACCACACCCAACATCCAGAACAGTTCTTGTATGCGTTCCCCATGCGATGTTTGGCATGATCTATCGAAACAATATGGCTGCAAGCTATGAGTTGTGGTAAATAAAACAAGGGACAACATTGCATAGCAATAATTAAGTCACAAAATTTCAAATTGCAGTTGATTATCCTAGGAATGTTAGTAAATATTTTCTTTTGACCCACCAGGCCTTGAATATTTTTTAGAAACATTTTTTTATTGAAACACTGAACTTAGGCTGTGAAGATGTCTTATAGTTAAGCAGCTGTGAGCGTGCATAAACAGATAGGTTATTATTTATTACAAACATCATGGAACTTATATGAAATTAATAAGTTTAAGAGTACATGAAGGGCATAAGTAATATCTACCTGCTCTATGAATTGAATGTATCTAGTCACACCTGCTTTAAATTGAGTTCCACCTCCTGGAAAAACAAAATAATCACCAGACTTCCTAACCCAGTTCTGGTCCTTCTTGTATTCCACTAGCTTTGAGTGAGGAACGTTATCATACCAAATCTGAAATTTGCAAAAGGAATATGGTATCACAAGGAAGCCAGCAAGAATATATAAAACATGCTCTAGCTGACTGCAGGTTTAAGCTTCGGAAGCACAGTGGCAATGCATATATTTGCCAGAAAGAAAATCAGCATAAATGCACAAATTACCATCAAATGGACAGTTGGCCACTCCATATAAACAGTGTTTTTTTAGCTATTACCGAGTGGATATACAATTCCAAACCTGATGGAGTACCACGGCTACATCCCTAGCTACTAGCTAGCAGAGTTCTCTATTATGCCTACTAGTTATCAGATTCATTTGTACAGAAGGATTTTAAGAGTGCCCCCTCCTAGTGGAGTAACAAGGGGGTGAGAGGGGGATGAAACCCATTTTGCGTTGTTCTATCTGGAGGGTGTTTAAACACGCTCAATTGCTCATTTGAGTCCAACCATCAAGGCAATGGCAAATCGCATTACCACAATGGCGCCTCTTAAGCAGAGGGTAAAAGCACAGGTTAGCACTAAAAAAGGGTAATGTAGCCACGCCATCAAAAACTCACTTAAAATCCAATTTTCTCAAATGTAAGCCTACACATTTTTCAAAATGCTTAGATGTTGTATTATCTATTAACTACATCCAGTTATATATCAAAGCACCCACTAAAGCATTGGCAACTATTTAAGCATCGGTGCTACAATATAAGCAACATATTAATCCTACATGACAAAAGAACAGTTTTATTAGCTAAACAATCCCTAAGCACACATGCTCTAAAAGTCTTAAGCTATTCTGCCATTGTAGAATAAACAAACAGGCAGTAAAACCGCTTCCTCGCTTACCGAAGAAGGAAAGCTGAGTCCTCACCATGTCACGACTGCGCGGCCATGGCACGGGAAGCCGGTACCCGGCGGGCAGTGGCAGGAGGCACCTCGGCCGTGGTGCCGTGGGGCAGTGCCGTTCCCGGTGCTCCATGTGCCGCCGCGACCTGAGCGCCTTGACCGCCTTCACGTTGTCCAGGCATGGTATGTAGTCGGCGGCCTCCACCCCCTTTCCCACCTTACACACCTCCCACGACGGCACCTCCACCGGCTCCGCCCCACCTCCGCCGCCGCCTACCCCATCTCCATCCCGTTTGAACGAGACGGCGTTGGTGGTCTCGTTAGTGTCGATCGATGCACTCACACCGGAAGCGGCAGGGGGCACGCTGCGATCTGCCGGGAGAGCGTGGGCGGCGCCGTCGCTGGTAGGCGCGGTTTTGTCCGGTTGGGGCGGGTCAGCAGCGCCATCTCTGCTCCCGTCGGAGGCGGCAGTTGTGGTTTGGTGCGGAGATACGTCGGCGGAGACAGGAATTGCGGTTTGGGGAGGGCGGGAGGCGGCGACGGGGGAGGACGAGAGGTGGGAGGAGGGGAAGGAGAAGAAGGGGACGGAGGAAGGGACAGGGTTGAAGAGGAGGAAGAGAGAGGAGAGGAGGAGGAAGACGGCGACGGCGGCGACGATGGGGCGCTTGCGATCGGAGAGGAAGGAGAGCGCGAAGATGGCCATCTCTGCTTCTAGTACGGCAATGGGAAACAGGAGGTTAATTACTGCGGCGGAGGGGAAAGAGATCTCGGCGAACGGCTGTGTCGAGACAGTCGACGGCCGTGGCCGTAGCCCGTGGAAGAGGCGCGGCGGTGTGGCCAATGCGCACTTGCGCAGCCACGCAGTGCGTAGTATCTGGGGGGGAAAAAAAAAAGATTTTAGGCCTCGTTTGGGAGTCCAAATCCCCGCCGAGATCCCCTTCAATTCCCTAGGACAAAATCCGCGTTGACCAAATGCCCGTGGATTTTCTTCGGCACTGTTTGTTCGAGGCGGGGAAAGGGAAAATCCCAGCCAATCCCAGGGTAGAAAATGATCTCCTCCTACCTCGTGGATATTTTCCCCGTGTGACTTCGTTCATCCGCATCCCTATTGTCATCACCGACGAGAGGGGAGGCAGCGCTGCCACCATCTGCCTTGGCGGCGAAGGAGGACGACGATGCTGACTTGGATATCCACATCTCGTCTCCGGCGAGGGAGGAGATGGCGCCTCCTTGGCTATCCACCTCTGTGTCGTCGGTCGCATGTAGAGGTAGGCTGCCTCCGGGCCTCAACTTAGCTACTGGCAAGGAAGAAAGAAGCCACCCAGGTGAAGCTGTTGGTGGCGAGCCGCTGCGGGCAAGGAACTGGGGGCAGGATCAGATCAGGAGAGGTACAGAGAAGGCTATGGCAGGGAATGAGATTGATCAGAAAGTCACGGACGGGAAAAAAAGGGACGGGGAAGTGAAATGCCAAAAATATCCATCCATGGGAATATGCTCCCGGGGTTTTTTCCCCTGTTTTGCCAAACGAGCCCTTAGGGGAGAAAGAGGAAAAGCGGAGGTTACTTATCTTAGGAAAAAAATTAGTTTTTCTCATCGTCCATTATTTTTTTTCAAGATCCATTAGTTTCTGTGGAACATAATCTTTTCATCAGTTTTAATCATGTTTCATTAGTTTATTTTTATATGTTCCAAAAAAAATCATGTTACAACAGTTTTTTAGCATGTTTTATCACTGACGGACTATGTTTCAACAGGTCTTTCACTAAGCTTATCAGTTTTTTTGGCATATTTCGCATATTCATAGTTTTTTCGATGATTTTACGTCATATGTTCCATTACCAGGACATTATGTTTCGACGGACTCAATCAAATGTTTCAATAGTATATTGTTTATATTTTAACAACACATTGTATATATTCGGACCAAAAGTTGTATGTATAACTTTAAAATAGGAAAAAGTACTGATTTAGTCCCTCAACTATGTCCATCAGACCACTTTGGTCCCTAAACCTTAATACCGCTTTCTCGCCAACATGGCGTCCACACGTGCAGTTTTGCCACACATGGCAGACAAATGGGCTCCACCTCATCTCCGTCTCTCTATTTTCTCTCTCTTATCCCTCTTTACCACCTCCTCCTCCTCCTCCTCTCTCTCTCTCACTCTGATCTCTCTCCTCAGTCCTCTCTCTGTCCCCCCGCCTCACCGACATCGTCGAGCTCGCCGCCCTGCCCTGACGGCGTTGATCTTGCGGCCCCATGCCTTTCCCTCCCCTCTCCCTCCTCTCTGGGCCTCGATAGGGCACAAAGGGAGCTCCACACACGAGACACGGCTGCGGCGCTCCTTCCCAAACAACGGTGCCCGTGCGCCTCTCCGCCATGTAGCGGCGGCGGGGACGCGTGGCGGCGTCCTTGGCGGAAGCGATAGCGGAAGGCAGGGCGGCGCCAGGAGACAGGGCGGCGGCAGGAGGCGAGGGGCAGCTTTGGCGGTGACGTCGGGGAGGCAGGGTGACGACCTCATCGGCGACTCGGCTGTATGTGGCGTCGGAGCCAACCTCGTCGGCGGACGGTGTTGTTAGGGTGGCAGGGCTCCGTGGAGATTGAGGCACTGCCTAGATCCGCAGCAGCCTCGTCGGCTTCGGGGCAACGAGCTCGACGGTGGCATCAGGGTAGCGAGCTCGTCAGCGGCGGCGGGAGGACGAGCGGTGCAAATATCTGCAGGGAGAGGCCTCGCCGGCGTCGAGATCCGTAAGGAGGAGGCCTTGCCGGCGACGACATCAGCTACGGCGGGCGGCAACCTCGCCGGCGCCGTCCGGGCTACGGTGGCATAGAGGGAGGAGTGACAGAGAGAGATCAGTGAGAGTGAGAGATTGAGAAGGAGGCGGGGCGAGCGAGTGAGAGGAGAGAGAGATTAGTGAGTGTGTATGAGAGAGAGGAGTGGGATTAGGATAGGAGGTGGCAGCCATGCCAGCGAAACTAAGCCACGTCAGCAAAAAAAAACTTCAAAACCACTCTGCTGACCAGTCAAAGGACCAAATTGGTCCGGTTTTACTAGTTCAGGGTTGGCTAAGTCCGGTATTGAGGTTTAGGGACTAAAGTGGTCCGATGGACATAGTTGAGGGACTAAATCAACACCTTTTAGACGAAGATGGGACATCCGATTGGCACAATTACTAGCATGGGTCGGCGTAAAAGCATCTCTAACAGTTCCTCCATACATGTATAGTGTTTTAGATAAGCTATAGTCTATAGAGACTCTACTAGGGATGCTTAACATAGAGGAGGTACTGCCAACCTTGATTACAGTGAATGGCATGTTCTAGAGTGTCGGATGATTAGCACTTTGTGGCCACTTGTCATTATTAAACTACTATGCTTTATAAACCATCTTTTAGCGCAGCCCATCACTCTCGTCAGGTGCTCTCACCGTATTCGGAATCATGCATTGCCAGCGCAACGCATTACCATGTGAGACGTGACTAGTATAATGGGCAATTTAGATTCAGGGCACTCCATAGTTCGTGTTTACTTCGAAATGACATACTCTGTAATACTGCATATCTAAATTTAGTTCGGAATGGCATACTCTACAACAGTAGAGTAGCATTGTCGAGCCTCTCTACTAAAGAACATTCAAAACCAGAGGGGAAAAAAAGGGAGAAGAAGAAGCGGAGGAGGAGGAGGAGAGCCGCCAAGGTTGTTTACAGCATCCGCCGAGTTAATATGGACATGGAGTAGAGACACGGCAAAGCAGCCACAGCCAACAAGTTTAGAGGAAATTCTGCTTAATTTTGCTTGCCTAGGTAATATGAACATGGAGTAGATCCACAGCAGAGCAGCCACAGCCAACAAGTTAGAGGAGGAGAGGAGAGCACCAAAGTTGTTTACTGCATCCGTCGAGATTGTTTATGACTCTCTACGTAAATGTACTCTCAAGTTTCAACAAGTGGTCTTGCTTGCCTCCAAGTTAGAGGATTTTTTTTTTGGAACAACAAAAAAAGGAAAAATATGTATCACGACAATTCCCTTTTTCGGTATATATAGTGGTACTACTGTTTGTTACTTTACTGGGCTAGCTTCGTCTGCATTTGAAGAGTTCGGCTCGATCTTGACGAAATGTCGCTTCAGAACCAGGGTGCGATACAAAAGGCAAGTACAAGGGCCAGCTCATGTGCATTCGTCTGGATCATAAGAACATGGAGGCAAATGAGACTTATGTATGATTGTATTTGAATAGAAGAACGTGAAATATTATCTCGAAAAAAAGAAGAATAACGTGACATAAAATGTGATCTACCACGTTACCAAACCATAAGAAACATAAGTCGGTATTAGGTTTGATCATTTTAACCTTTTTGGTTACTCTTAAATTGTCTATTTTGGCGATGTTCAAAAAATATTCACAATTCATCACGCCTCTCTTGGGGATCCACCTCAGTCTCCTTGCACTGGAAACTAAAAAATACATCTAGATCCAGTAGGGCAGTAGAAATTCAGAACCTCTCGAAACAAAAAAAAAAATCTGGTATAAGAGGGTGTCGCTTCATGGAAAGACACATTTCTCGTTCGTGAATTAGAGATGAGAGTCTTGCTAGTTGGCACACCTTATCTCCTCCGCTTGCTCTCGTGTGTTGAGCAACTGCCAGGTGTTTCCCCCTGCATGCCTCTGGCAGTTCGCCATCATAAGCGTTGCAAATGTAGGCTTCAAAATTCATGTAATCCTGCATACGGGTGGATGCTGAACTTTAGACCACAAGATTTTATGAATACATAGGACTTCATATTCTTCAGAACCGCTGCAACTTACATCACCCAGGGGTCTACCGTTCACGATCACCCAAGGTACAAACTGATGAGGAGGCTGAAGAGCATTCGTCTCTGCAGCATATTGGACTTCAAGCTGCATGTGTTAATTGATTTCTTATCAGATTACTATCACACTCAAAAAAATTGCAGCTTATTGAAAGAACTGGTTTTTTTTTCCTTCCTTCCTTCTTTCTTTCATACCATAAATTATTTTTTTTCAAATTTATGGGTTCGATCAACTACAAAAGTTTTTAAGAAAAATACATCTAAAAAATTAACGCAGTAAATGTTTCCAAAAATAAGTAAAAGAACCATCATCTAACATGGAGTTGAAACATGAGACTCTTGACCAGACACCAAAACAGATACTAAAGGAATAGGAATAGGAAAAAAAAACTTTCGTCATTGCCTCCTTTTGGCCCCTCAATTTCAAAACTAGATAGAACAAATATTCTACCTACATTGAGGTTGCTGATATTGAGGTTTTAAAATTATTTTGTCATTTATTTAATCTAACAAACTACTTTAAAAATGATGAATTAATTCTAAATAATTATTTTTGGGATTGCCCTTTTGATTATTCGTTGCAATGAATATAAATTGGTGAAGATTTAGAAAAAAATGGTTTTAAATTTGTAGGTAACTTTTTTATTTCATTATGCATACGAAAGGCTAAGCATAATTGTTTCAGCAATCGACCTACACAAAATTAAATAAGTTCAAATTGAACCCCTTCAGCTACAAAAAAACATATTGCATAATCAACTATAAAACCAATTATTTAAGGGAAAATTGCCCGTAGGACACTGCAATTTAGTGGCTATTGCTCCCAAGCACTATCTTTTTGCACCTATACCAGAAAACACTTCGATTTGGTGTAATTATCTCTATATCACTTTTGTATATTGTCATAAACTCAAAGAAATATAAAACTAATTTGATAAGATTTGAAAAAAATTGGGATGTCAAATGCAAAGATATTCAACTTCTCAAATTGTGAACATAATAATTTAGGATATGAAATACCAAAAACAAATAACTTTGATGAAAAATTATAGAAAATACAAAATTCTTTCACATTCAAAATATTGAATTAAATAAATTCATGTTTTTTAAATAATTTGCATTTGGAATTTTTTACTATTTGATTCAACATATGATGTGTACCAGTGTACATTTTTGTGTGTGTTTGAAATTTTTATAAATTACTTTGATTTGTTTATGAAACTTGTTTTGTTTTTGCATTCTATATCCCTAATTATGGAATTCATATTTTGAGAATTTGAATACAATTGCATTTGATCTAAAAACTTTTTTGGATTTTTTCTAATTTGATTTGTATTTTTTTCAATTTTTTTGAGTTCGTGGCGGTGTATGAGAGTGTTATAGTGCTAATTACTACTAGTACCAAATTGTACCATCCTTTAGCATAGGTGCAAAAAGGGAGTAGTATCCAAAAGCAATAGTCATTGAATTGCAGGATCCTACAACCAATTTTCTCATAATTTAACACAACGTCTAACTATACCGGATCATCCTATATGGTTTAGGGTAGTGGCCTTGATGATAGCTGAGAGGTCAATAGTTCGACCATTAAAACTAAAAAACAAGTAAAACAACACATGCTAAGAACTAGTACTTTATTTCCTTTTGAAGAAGAAAAAACAGCAGTTTTGATGGATCAATACATCAGTAAAAGTATCACTGCAAACCAAGATGACAGGAAGACAGCATACGAGAGCAGTGTAAAGTATCAAATGCAATTGTAATCTGCAAAGCAAGATTACGGTAGGAAGGCCAGTAATTCAGTAAGTAGCTCACCTGCTTACCGTATCCTGAGTTATAGCAGTCAATAACAGGTTGAGAGGCCAGACCAGTTTCATGGAAACAAGACTGCCACGCGTCCCATTTTTGAGTTAGAGCTAAATGCTCAATGCAATGAATGAAAGGGAAATGCTGTTCCTGCATTCAAAACATACCAACATTTAGTGCCCTGCCCGAAATTCAATTCATATGAGCAAACAGATGAGCTTGGCAGCTGGCAGATGGATGAATGTGAGCACATTACTTAACTAAATTATACACTGGACATAAACTTCAAGATATTGAATTATCGCTCTATCAGAAACATTTTCTTGTTATTTTTTTAGAAATAAAGATCATTGTCATTAATAAGGCATTACCGCAGCAGGCCATAGTCTGATCACGCAAGCTTCTATAGCGTTGAGCTGGCATTCATCCACTCCATGCTGCAAAAATAATCAAAGAGAGTGTATGCAGCAAGAGTAATATGCGAAGAAAAAAACCTTGTTACACTGAATTCAAAAGTATTATGGCACTATCTCCAAACAATACATGTCAACCAGAAGGACCAGATGAAGTCCACTAGTCCAGTAGCCCAATTCTCACAATTTTCTTTTCATCTTAAATTAAATTAAATTTTAACTTATTATTTTTGTATAAGCCCAGATGATGTAGTTTTTTTTTTATTTTTATAGAATTTTATCTTTTAAGTGTTTTTAAAATATTTTAAAAAAAATTAGACTCTTTGAGACTGACTTCTCTTCGGGACTGAGAACAAAAGGCTTTAAGATCTTGCAAAAATGAGTGGCATTGTAGATAACGACAGGCAAACCTGACAGGTAATGGAGCCGTCGGGTGAGGCTCGCCCATTGCCGAAAGGGACGAGGCGGAGGTCGACGATGGAGGAGAGGCCGTCGTGGAAGATCCTGGCGAGGTCGTTCACGACGTAGCCGGAGCAGAACGGGCACAACGTCTCGTAGTAGACCGACACCGAGACCCTCCTGGCGGCGCACGCCGGGGAGAGGCAGAGCAGCAGGGCGAGGAAGGAGACGAAGAGGGTGCGAGGAAGGAGAGCAGCTGGCTGGGAGGCCATGGCGATGGAGAAAAGCCGCCGCCTTTAAGTTTCAGGCCAGGTATGTGTTTCGCCTACGCGCGAGAGGTGTGCTTTTGGAGACGAAAAAGCAGAGGGGGGAGGGAGATGAGATGCCCCTGACAACGCCGGAAGGCAGCTTTGCCCGGCGATCCCTTTCCCAGGTTGCGCGGGAGAGGAGTTTTGAGAAGGCGTTGCTTCAGGTCACTCGGCCGGCGAATCCAACAAGTGACCCAACTCTGCAGCTTTGCCATTCGCATGTGTGACTTTCCTTTTGATGCTGCCCTGGGGGCTGTGGGGTTCAGCGATCCCAAGCCAGACTTTTTATTTTAAGAGAAGTTCTTATTTGTTACTAAAACAACAAATTAAATCTAGTCAAATGCATAATCTGTCATCGTTTCTGTTAAGTTCACAATTTGCCATATAAATCTGAACTTCTTTTCTCATACGTTTCTGTCAACCCCATTAGATATATGCGTTACAAAGTCTCGTTAATATAAAAAATGAGAGTGACTATAAATATGGGAGCGGCTGCACCACAGTCGCCTGCGTTTGGGCCCGCACGCAGGCGCTTGACCCATCTGCCCATTTGTTTCACACGTGACCGAGCAGGCGCGTCTCCCCCGATCCCGCTCCGCACACCTCCGCCGCCCCGCCTCCCATCCTCCCACCGCCGGCCGGCGCCGCCCACCCTAACCACAGCGGCCGGCGACGCCAGATCCGCCCGCCGGCGACCGGCCCGGCCGCCATCTCCCCCCACCCCCGGCTCCGGCGGCGCCGCCGCCGCCCTCACAACCCCAACCAACCGCTGGGCCTCCACCTCCCCTAACCCTTAATCTATAGCCGGGGAGCACAAACCCCCCAAACCCTAACCCGAACCGGCCGGCGATGAGGTCGACGGCAACGAGCTCAACGACTGCGACGGCGAGGTAGGCTCCCTCCTCCTCTCTCCACCTTCCTCCCCCTTCTTCCTCCTCTGTCTGCGTGTTTTTTATTTGAAAATTTGGTTCAATCGATGTGAAAGAAAAAAATCGCCTGCAACATTGCTAGATTGTAGGCTCCTGCGATCTAGCAAAACCGTATAAATATTTCATATTCATTTCAGATCCAAATTGTGTAATTGAAAATTTTAAAATTATGCAAATTCATGTTTAAGAAAAACATGAAACTTTTGGAAAAAGAAATTGGGTCCACCTTCCTATCTTAGGCCATGTTCTTTTCAGCGTAAAGTTGAGTTGAGTTTTTACTGTAACAAAATTTGTTATTTTTATATAGCCTATATGTTGTAATAATTTGTAACAATTTTTTAAGACTTTTAGTATTCATACCAAAGATCTTAAAACTATTTTTAATTATTTTTGTAGCCTCTTTATATCCCTTTTCAAGTACTCTCGACTTTTGCTACAGTAAAACTCAACTTTACTCTCTTCTCCACCCGCCCGAGCTAGTTCTCCTCCAAGTTGGCCCCACTCAAGCCACCGTTAGACAACCTTACGATGGTATGAGGGTGGTTTATGGTTTCATAATAGCATAAATTTGAAATGTCAAATTAGTAGTGACATGTATACATATAAGAAGCGGCTCATATATGAAGATGTGTAGTCTTTTTCTCATTTAGAACTATAAAATATTACATAAATTCTCTAATTTAAATCGCTTTTCATGAATTTGATGTCCTAGATATAATGTTAGCATGTTAGCACCTAATGAAAGCATGCTAACATGTTATCAAATTAATCCTTTCCCATTGCCAAGAGCACCGTCGTTTTGGGCCAACTCCACCTGTTACAATCGAGAATTTTTAATATATTTCCGAAGATTTAAATTTTTGACCCCATGGAACTTGGTAGAGGTTGATGCACCACTCTGTTAGTGATACTTTCTATTCTTTTCAGAAAAATGATTGAAAGATGTGTGGTAGACTGATAAAGGGTCAAAGCTTGGGAGAGATCTCAGATCTACATTTCTTTTCCCCCTCTTTTCTTTACTCTCCTTTTGCATGCTTTTTTGTTTCTTTTCTATCCGCTTCATTTTTCTAGATTTCCCACTTGCTGCTTTATGTGATGCTGGGTTCCTTCTTCCAAATTTCAGTTCAAGTAGATAGCTATTCAAAGAGGCAATATATACACATATTCGTCGGTTTATTATTGGCCAGGAAGACATGTCTATGCATTCCGTGGGTTTATTATACAGATGGAAGACTTCTAGTCTTGAACACAAAGGTTTTCGGAACCTGGAATACAACAGACAACAGAGTGTGTTCAGTATTCAGACTAGATGGATCCTTTGCTCCTCAAGCAATCCACGGTATCCCTAATGGTCTTGTCGAATGGGGTGAAACTGACACCCAATTCGATCAGTTTCTTGGACGCAGCCTTTGCCCTCACCACCCAGCCTTGCTTGTCCTCCTGGATTCTAGTGTGAAAATCAAAAAAGAACTCAGCAAGAGTAGAACAATGCATCTCTTTTTTTTAGAAAAAAAAAATAATGCGCATCTCGGATATCATGGAAAGATGGTGTTGCATATTGTTTTATTGTGCATAACCTGTGGACCGGGAATTCAGGGTAAAGATTTGCAAGTTTATCATGGAAGTCGACCAGACGTTCAATGGACTCTATGCATATGTGGCGTCCCTGTGCCGATGGGTTCTCGTACAGCACTACCAGAGAATGTGCCACATCTCTGACATCAACACAGCCAATGTAGAACTCGTCCATGTCAAGCCTCTCGCCTGGGGTAGTTTGCACCATTAGAAACAAATTTTGCTCAAATAAAGAATCCACACAAATTATTATGCATTGCAGTTTGCAGGTCAACAAAACACAATGTGCTGCAGAGCTTCTAGCCTGCGTGACTGTATGATGTTGGCATGTTGTGAGTCTGTGACTGACCTCGCAGAATCTGCATCAGCATACGGAGACTAGCAGTAGCTGATGGTGTCAACGTTGGGCCCAACACCAACCCTGGATTGAGCACAACCATCTGCAATCCCTCCTCTTTGGCAAAGTTCCACGCTGCCTTCTCTGCCAGTGTTTTAGAGACGTTGTACCAAAACTGCACGTCAAGAAGTAGAAATTAAGGTTCAGAAAACCATCCCAGTTTAATATCAAATTAAGCTGGATCTTGCAAGTAGTTAATAGTTAAGAGACACATCAAGCAATCAGGGTGTGTACTCTATGTAGCTATCTTGTTATGGATTAAGTAACTTGTGAGACCGTTTTTCAGATCCTGCTATGAGCAAAATGGCTCACAAAAACACTACTTCGCTTTTGCAAAAAAGGTTATCCCCATCTAGCATTTACGTTAGGACGTAAAAAGGGTTTGGTGTTTCATTGCCGCTCTTTGGAGCAGCATATCATGGACTTTTTCAACACTAATGACAGCGAGTAAATCATATATCAACATAAGAAGCAACTTAACTGAAATATCTATCTATCTATCTATCTATTATTTATTATACTATTAAAGTAGAGGAAAACGGATCCATCACATTAGCATCACCCAAATTATTTCAACCGTTCGATCAATGATGGGACCAAATTATAACGACCTAGATCAATCAAAAGAAATTGTCACATAAATTAAGAAAAAAAATAAAAGATCTATGCCGCTGATTTCTGTGGGGTTAGATTATAACGGCTTAGATTAAAATAAAAATATTAGAAATTCGGATTAAATACTAAAGATGATATAATATGATTATTTTAGCTGTTCAATCAATGGTGGGACCAAATTATAATGACCTAGATTAATCAAATAAATTCTCACATAAATTAAAAAAAATCTATGCGTCTTAGATTTAAAGAAAATATTAGAATTCAGATTAAATACTAAAGCTGATATAATATATTAGAGATAAACTCTAAATCCGATCTGATATATTAGAGATAAATTATGAGTTACAGATAAACTCTATATGACAAAACAAATCTAGCCGCGCAAACGCTCGGGCCACCTCGCTCGTTACACATACACATATAGTACCTAAAATATTACCATACACGTATATCTATTTGCATGGTTCGAGAAGACTGGGCTGAAATTCGTGCAGTGCTAGCCCACCTTTGGGGCTACCCCACCCCCACGCATACATAACATCTTATTTGGGCTTCGACCTGCTTGTCCAAAAGAATTAACCATTTGTGTCAAGAGATAGTGAAATACGATGTAAACTAGCATTATGTTTGTAAAGAGCAAGGTGTTACGATCTTCCCTTGATGGGAGGAAACTCCACTCGGTACATAACTGTGTCGTACGTTGATACGGGCCACACACTCATGCAGCACGTGCAATGAGAGTGATGCTCTAATACCAATTACAACAACATGGCAGGAAATTTGCTTAGAGCCGGCCCCCTTAGGAGCTGACCCATACATACATAGAATCGCCTCATTCGTTCAAAGGGTTAATCATAACATTGTGGAACTGGGTAGGACGTTGCAAAGACTATTTTTTTTTAAGGAAAAGTTGCAAAGACACTATTCGCTAGTCAGTTAGAGAGCTAGTTAGGAACCAGTAATTAAACAAGATTAATCTGCAGTAATAGGTGATCATTGCTAAACAAGGGCTACCGATAAGAGATATTAATTTGGATTTTTTTTTACGGAAAATGCGTCCACACTTAACTAAGTAGCTCCTAGGCTTATTCTCTCTCACGTGGTCTTTTATAAAAAAAGTCCTCTAATTTTTTGGAAAAACTATTGTGTTCTTCCTCCTTCTCTTACCCTAGTCGAGCCGGCCCTTCACCGGCGGCGCGATCGCTGGCAACCACCACGGCGGGTGGGGCGACTACAGCGGCACCCGAAGGTGACATGCAGCCGGTCACGGTCACCCCGTGGCGGCTCAACTTGGCTCTAGCGCGACGGCGGCTCCTCTAGGAGCTTACTTTTTCAAAAAATCAACAACGACTTTTTCATAAAAGACTATTTGAGAGAGGTTGAGGCTCCACACGGATCCTAGCCACGGCCAAGGATATAGATTAGGCAGGGAACTCCATATATAAGGGTAGAAGATGCTTTCTGTTTAGATCACTCGTGCCGAGTTTTCTCTGACTAAAGGACTACCGATTTGAGACTAATCCGAATTTATGGAACAGCATTTTAGATCACTGTCTGTCTTGACGTGGCATGCACGCTGGTGTCGACACTGCGTACCTGAAGTTTCTTGAGGAGGTCAACGTCGGCCCAGGAGTCCTCATCTACGACCTTATCAGCAGGCCATTCGGGATTCGGCACCATGGCAGTCTGCGACGACACCAGCACGACGCGGCGGACGCCGCAGCGTTTCGCGGCACGGAGGACGCTGAGCGTCCCTTCCACCGCGGGCTGCAGCAGCTCATGCTGCGAGCAGCGGAAGCATCACATCAGCCAAAGGAATCGCTCGCATGTGACCGCGCGTGATTACGGCGAGGAAAGAGTTTCACCTCGGGGTTTCGCGGCGGCTGCAGTATCACGGGGGAGGCCACGTGGAAGACGCCGCGCGCGCCGTCGACCGCCGGCTGCACGGAGGCGGGGTCAAGGAGGTCCATCTGGAACAACCGGAGCCGCGCGCCCGCGCCATCCAGAGCCTGCAGGTGCTTCGTCTCGCCCTCGTCCTCTGCAACGACCCAGAATCCTTTCACTCTCTTCCGGTTCGATCTAGCGAAACGCTCGCAAGTGAAAATCAGAGAGAGAGAGAGGTGTAGTGTTACGGAGGTTCATGACGGTGGCGTGGACGGTGTAGCCGCGGTCGAGGAGGAGGCGGACGAGCCACGATCCGACAAAGCCGCTGCCGCCCGTCACGCAGACGAGGCCACCACCGTCTCCGGCCGCCGCCATCTCGCCGCCGGTAGCCCCTGCAGCCTGCCTGCCTGTGCGTGTGCGGTTTGCCGCTTGCCGCTCTTCCACACACACACGCAAACGCAGTGAGCGCGCGCGCAATCCGCGTCCGCGTGGATAGAGACCGGCGCCCGGCTGCGGCTAGTGCTTGGCGCGTCGCGATTTGCGAACGTGAACCTTGCTGCAGAAGCAGACTAGAGTACTACACGCAGGCAGCATCTTGAGTCTGAAGATAGAGGTGTCGTCAGATTCGGCCGACGGTTCCCGATCTTGTTGTCGCGCTCATGTCGGGCGCTTTGTGATTAGTCACAGCATCAATCATTCAGAAGGCCTGTTTGTTTGAGGCAAAGTAACAATCACCAGGTAAGATGTAACACCTGGCGTATTCTAGATCCATGATGCTACTAACTTCCTAAATTCTAATAATTTCAGCAGCAATTCTTCTAAAATATGGGTATCTATTCATCGCAAAAAAAAATATAATGCATATATTATCATGACATAATAATATACCCATGATATATATATTCGCATCCAACATAAAAGTTCCGTATCATCACCGCAACACAAACTTCACTGCCACCACCACACTATAGAGTAACCAGTCAACTCACTTACCATGGTCCAGAAGCTTGTAGGGTGATAGCCAAAAAAGAGAACACCACCACCACTTATATTTGGGAACTAAAATACAACCTGTTATTCTTTATATTAAGGTACTCCCTCTGTCCCAATATAGAGGGCGTATAAAAATTTTCATCAAGACCAAGAAATGGTGTTCAAGAGAGTAAATTATCTCTAATTATATCGTTACTCGAAGAATCAATGTGTTTACAAATTAATCTTTGATGTTTTGTTTCCAAGCATGCATCTCCTTCCCCATGCGCTTAATTAATAGCCCGAATAGCTAAAGGTAGCAACAGCATCACTTTATAGTGTGAATAGCTCAACTAGCGGTTAATTGCTCATGCCTTTCCCAAGGAAGTAATGATGAGACACCTTATATTATGGGACAACTAAAAAAATTTATGCGCCCTATATACTAGGGCGAAGGGAGTACTAGATTAGCAACTTTAGGTTTAGTTAGAATTATTGTTATGTTAATGTGGTGCAGGTGTGTGGATCAACTCCTGTCAGCATGCGATGATATCAAAGGTTACCTAACATATGCATGCATGCAGTATGATCATTATTTGAAATCTCATAGGAGTACCACTTTCACAGCTACTTATATGCATTGCAGATTTTTTTTTTACACAAATTTTATCACCGCAATTTTTTTGCAGACTATTTTCATTGAACCTGCAGAAAACTAAATTTCTGAAATAGTTAAGACTGCTTGGCTTATCACTTGCTTGGCCACTACATCTATATTAACTATAATGATGCACAATTGGCCCTAGACATTATGTTACCTTCACTTCCACTAGACATGAATTGAGCAAGGCATAGTTTTAATTTTTTTAATGATCTAGAAACAAGACTCTGATTACTTATTTTGCAGGTAGCCAGGAATTTGGGGAAGACTCTGCGTGCTTTTCAACCAACCATTAGAAAGCTACAGGTTGGTTCTTGATTTACTTGCTGCAGTGTGATTGTCTGATTTAAGTGTGGTGTTACATATTGTAATACAGGTTTTTGCCCTTAGGATGTATCAAGCAACCTGGTTGTTCAGGCACAGAGGCTCGTGTGCTTATTGAATCTGTTTGAGCATTCAGTCATCGTGATCAACCTTTATCTACACCAAAAACAGAGAGATGTCCTAATTGCCTACATGGATGGATGGATGTATGATGTATAAAAATGATTTTGGGGGCTAATGGTTCACATGTTGTGTTCATATGATCTGTCCAATTTACTGTTAAATTTACATAATAGGGAAAATAAATACTACCGAATATATAACCTTTTCTATTTTTAGTGTAACATAGAGGTTACCAAATGTAAATATTAGCCAATAAAGCAACTATGATATCCTAGCTAGCACCGTGCCACTTCAATTCTAGCTTAATCAAGGTCATGCTCATGCCAGTACATGATGTGGGCATTGAACAATTGATATTAGCCAATAAAAGCATGGTGTATTTTGGTTATGTCACATTTAAAAAATGCTATGAATAGGGAAACATTTATGGAGATGTATTTTGCATTCCTGTCCTACTGTGTACAAATGTGTTGTTGCTTTTAGCTTGAATCACTCTTTTAGTTGTTATCCAATCATTCCATTTTTTGAACATTTCATGTGCATACATACGTATCTTTGCAATTCACAGTTCCTCCATTCGTTTACATCAGCTCTTTCCTCAATTTTTTTGGTGAAGTATACACTTTGTCATCTTCATAAATGTGATACAGATTGTCATCTTCATAATACAGTTTACGATGGAAGTAATTCATTTGTGTTGAGAAGATAATCTATTTAATTAACTGAACTTATTTATTCACTTCGAATTTTTTTCAAAGCTAGACATTAATTAATCATGTTTTGCGTATGCAAACACATTTCTCATATATGTCTGTTTATGATTTTCCAATTATTTTTATTTTTTAAAACTTAGGCTTCTGCTTTATTTTAATGATTAGTGACTTGCAAGTTTTAATGTTTACCCTTCATCATACATTACAAAATGTCCTCTTAAAATAAGATGCTACTGATACATACATTTCAAATATGACTAATTCACCTATCTCTTCAACATGTGCTTACGCGTTCGCCGCAGCAACGCGCGGGGTTTCACCTAGTTATTCTAAAATATGGGTATCCATTCAGCGCAAAAAAACATAATGCATATATTATCATGACATAATAATATACCCATGATATATATATTCGCATCCAACATAAAAGTTCCGTATCATCACCGCAACACAAACTTCACTGCCACCACCACACTATAGAGTAACCAGTCAACTCACTTACCATGGTCCAGAAGCTTGTAGGGAGATAGCCAAAAAAGAGAACAACACCACCACTTATATGTGGCATCTAAAATACAACCTGTTATTCTTTATTAAGGTACTCCCTCCGTCCCAATATAGAGGGCATATAAAAATTTTCATCAAGACCAAGAAATAGTGTTTAAGAAAGTAAATCATCTCTAATCATCTTGTTACTCGAAGAATCAATGTGTTTACAAATTAATCTTTGATGTTTTGCTTCCAAGCATGCATCTCCTTCCCATGCGCTTAATTAATAGCCTGAATAGCTAAAGGTAGCAACTGAATAGCTCAACTAGCTGTTAATTGCTCATGCCTTTCCCAAGGGAGTAACGATGAGACACCTTATATTATGGGACAACTAAAAAAATTTATGCGCCCTATATATTAGGACGAATGGAGTACTATATTAGCAACTTTAGGTTAAGTTAGAATTATTGTTATGTTAATGTGGTGCAGGTGTGTGGATCAACTCCTGTCAGCATGCGATGATATCAAAGGTTACCTAAAAAAATAAAGAGTGAGAGTGAGTTTGAGACTCGGCAAGTATATATTTAATCAAAGGAAAATATTGAAAGTAATAGAATCATAACCATAACAACATATACTCAAGGAAAAAGTCTATATTACATCCTGAATTATGCCCCTTCGTCTACATACCTCCTTAAACTACGAAACCAGGTATTCTACCCCGTGAAACCAATAAAAAGGTACGAATAACCCCCCGCGATGGTTTTGAGGGTGGTTTTGCATACGTGGTGGGCTGAGGTGGCAGTCTACTAAAAAATATATTAAAAATAAAGCAAAAACAAAGTGGGACCCATCTGTCATCCTCTCCCTCCCTCATCTATCCTTTTCTTATCTCCCTCTTCCCGTTCTCTCTCTCCCTCCTGCCTCTCTCTGCGCACACCTCCTCCCCGCGCACCACCACCGCCCCATGCCCTTCTCCTCCCCTGCTCCAGATCAGACCGGCGGCGCCCCGTGGGAGCGGCGAGGCGGCTGCCGGAGTAGGTCACGACGAGGCGGCGGACGGCGCGGGACGGGTGGGCAGCAAAGCGGCGGACGACGCTGGACGGTCGGGCGGCGAGGCGGTGGCCGGGGCCGGCGTGGAGCCTGATGGCGGCGAGGAAGGGTTGGCGTGGGAGAGAAGAGAGAGGAGAGACTTGCAATGGGGCCCCACATTTTTTTAATTTTATTTGTGATTATTTCCCACATTTGCCCGCCACGTAGGCAAAACCACCCTCAAAATCGTCGCGTGGGGTTATTCGCACGTTTTTCTCGGTTTCGCGGGGTAGGATACCTGGTTTCATAGTTTAGGGGGGTATGTAGACGAAGGGGCATAGTTCAGGGTGTAATATAGACTTTTTCCTATACTCAATTATAGTTACAAATTAATCACAACCAATTTTCAAGCCATCACAATGCAATACAATATGCATCTTTACTCTGAGCATATACCTACATAGCGAAGGGTCCACCCATTGCGATGACACCCTGTCCTTTTTCATACAGGGGCCACATACTCCACTCTTATGGAGTGCCACTCCCATAGGACTTAGAGCCCACGAACCTTATCATATATCTTTCTCAACAACCTGACCCGGGACAGTTCGGTTCGGTCATACGACTGTCTGACTTGGCCCAAGGTGCTCACAAGTATGATCGTATAACCCTCTTACTGGCCTGACCTGAGCACTCCGAACTAGTTATAGGATCATCATATGGCCCCGCCCATGCACATGAATGCAAATGATGCTCAATTCATAAATATGCACTTACCTCTTTTTCGCTTGAAAAGTACAATTTAACAGCAGAAAGTATACTTATACACATTGTCATGCACATCAAGAAAGATAATAAACAGGCAAGCATGTAGGGCCAGTTTGGTTAAACATGCACTTGCCTAATTACACATAAAGACCGACGAGCGACGACGACATCACTGATCCCGAGGTGGCAGCACCTAATCGTGGAGCCTCCAAACCCTTAGCTTCTTGACCTCCTTCTCCCCTTCTTCTTTCCTCTCCTCCCTCCTCTTTCTTCTCCTATGGCCACCTTCCTCCTCTTCTTTTCCTCTTCCTTCCAACAAAAGGAGGGAGGTAGCCGTGGCTGGATGAGGGAGGCACAGGGAGTGGCGGCGCTGTGGGAGGCAATGGCGCCACTCGGGAATAGGGAAGAGAGTGATGGGGGGGAGAGAGAGAGAGAGAGAGAGAGAGAGAGACGAACCAGATAGTGTGAAGAGGGAGAGACAAAGAGAAATAGGGAGAAGGATATATATGTGGGGGGAGAGTCTGCTAGAACCCTCCTGCAAAAATCCCCTTAATTGAGTCGGTGGAGAAGTGGGCCGACTGGGCTTGGCTAGTCCTCCACTATATTTTTTCCTTTTTATTGGTATTATATCGAACACAAAAGCTTCAAAGGGCTTGAAATACACTGTCAAATACATGTACCGCCCTTCTAGAAACAAGAGTAAATTACATGATAGGTATATGAAGTTAGCACAGTGTCTCGTTTAGATTAATAAAACTTGGAAATGCAAGAACAAGATGTAACATCTGCTCCAGGCATCAAAATTTGCAAAGCTATATCGCAGACTATACAGTCATCCAATAGTTAGTGGAACACGATGCGCAGCGCATTCGCTCGCTAATTTTCCATCAGCAATTCAGCACCGCTAAGACTTCTCCTCATTGCGTTTCCAAAATTTCAGAAGCAACTCACAAACAAGAGCGTAAGCACACGAGTACACGACGAAGTGATTGCTCTGGCCTAAACCGCTGCACACTGGAGTTGGAAAATTTTAACCCTTAAGCCCTACCTATCAGCCTAACCTGCTGTCGCGGGAAGAGTACGAAACGACGGAGACAACTGCATGCAGAATTGACGCAGAACGGCGGAAGTCCGGAACGTTGTTGAGTGCGGGGCTCAGGGGAGCCTCGAGCGAGTATCTTGGAGTGCGGGGCTCAGGGGGCCGACGCCGATGAGGCGATGACGACGCGGGCTCGTGAGTTTTGAAGTTTGCAGGAGTCGCCTGCGACGCGCGGGGAGAGGAAGGCGGGGAGTTGGGGTGCGCGGGAGAAGACGACGCTGGAGATGATGGACTGGATTGGGCTCTTAGTGGGCTATGGAGTAGTTCTTTTTCTCCTGGCTTTGGACCTTAGTGGGTTTTGGATTTAGGTCGTCCACTGCACAGCTCGCACGCGGCGAAGGGAGCTGAGCGCGCGGCGAAGGGAGCTGGGCGCGGCGAAGGGAGCTGAGCTGGACACGTGTCGCTAGGAGGGGGATCCCGTCCGGGACGGGATCCTGTTGGGAGGAATTCCTGTTTCAAAATGACATGGACCTCATTGTTTGAGGCTGAAATCTAGAGGATAATATCACGACTCACCCATATGGGTCCATGAGCATGTTTATAGCTAGACCTCGTAATAACTTCGTATAGCATACATATAGGACTTTTTTAAATACATTAAATTTTTAATAATTTATTTAGCTTTTCTATACCCCTTTCTAAATGCCAACAATTTTTTTAATTACAACCAAAATTAAACTAAATCAAGGAATCTAAGAGGATGATCATGCTCTGGCCTGGACCGTGACCCAATTCTTTAAGGCCTCGTCGGTTCAATGGTTCATTAGTTTTCGGAGATTTCTTTGTGCTCGAAAAATTAAGTGTTATGTATGAAAGTTATAAAAAATTATGAGACACGTTTTTTACGTTGACAACTTTTTCACCAGAGCTATAGAAATTTTATAAAGTCAAAAAGATTTCTACCGTGTTGGAAAGTGAGTATAGGTGAGTATCTTTATGGGATTTTGCAAATGCTTTGGGTTTGGCGTGAACCTAATAAGTGATTCATGATATAAGTGCACTAACTTGAAGGTGTCATGGTAAGTGTTGGGTTTTTGGATGGACTAATCTTTGTGGTATATGTCTAGGTGGACCGTGGTCGACGACATGTTGGAACGCGTTCTGTAGGATCATGATCATCGATCTAGAATGACAAGGAACGATACAATCGAACTCAAATTTGGAGATCACAAGGATGACATGGATGACGTGCTTCAACCGGCATGAGGATCCGAAGCTCGACATGTTGGAACGCGATATGTAGGATCGTGGGTCTAGAATGGCAAGGAACGATACAATCGAACTCAAATTTGGAGATCACAAGGATGACGTGATTCAACCGGCATGAGGATCCGAAACTCGACAGGTGTCCAGGTGTGTCGAAAACTTAGCGGTTAAGTGAAAATCGTGTGCCCTATATTTGGGTCTGTGTGAGGCATGTATCAGGAATGTGCGTGACATATTCTGAGGCTTGTGTGGAGAATATGCCTATGGTGTTGGGTGGTGTGTGTGAACAAATTTCATTCATCCAGGAGTTATCCAATGGTGGTATGTCTCAATTCTCGAAAGATATCGTGATACCCTAGAGCTCCTAGCTTATATAAGGAGGGGAGGAGGTGTTTCCCACCTAAGATGTGACAGTTGGGGCTGAGCTTTGGGTGTGTTTGTAGTGCACTCTTGAGTAGTTTGCCCGTCATAGTGTGACTTTGTATTACCATCCAAATCAAAGCGATAGAATCCAACAAAAGTTCATCATGTTCTTGGTTGTGTTCATGAGATGTGGATGTGGTTCTCAATCTTTCTTGTTTTGCTTCCAAGTTTTTTTTTATCATTTTGGTTTTCTTGGGTTCCTCTTTTTGCGTGAATCAAGAAAGTTTTATCTTTTGTTGGTTTGGCCATGGTCCTTTTCTAAATCGAAGATTTTCTTTTTATGTGATTTTTGCAAGAAATTTTTTTTCAAAATCTTTGGTTCAGTCTTGTTTTGATGTTTTGAGGGTTCAATCTTCATGCTAGGACATCGGACATCACTATGGATTATTTTGATCTTCTCCCATGTGTATTACCCTTGATTGAGTTCTTTCCATGTTGCACAATAAGTGTTCGATGAATTGCCTACAAGGTTTTCAATGATGTTTTTGACGTCAAGCTTTGTGTTCAGTTAGACATCATTGTAGGATCATGCTCATCCCCCTCTCACCCATGAGCATGTTTATAGCTTGACCTTCATTGCTGCACACCAAGTGCTCGACGGTTTGCCTCAAAGGTGATTCCATTTGTGTTTGTGACTTCGATGTGCGTTGGTGGGTGAGGAGCATCATTGATTCTTCTAACGAGAAAAATTTAGTTCTCGTTCACTTCTTTTTGTTCGTGGTAGCCCAGTCATGCAAGGGGGTTGTTGGAGGGAAGTAATCATTTAAAGTTTAGCGTAAAAAGTGAATGAATTTAAGAGAGAGAAATAGAGGGGACACCGATAGTAGTAAAATACAGAGAAACTTGGTTATGATTTTACCCCTTCTTGGATCTGTCCCAAGGCCTTGAATATTTGCGCACTTGTTCCGCAACTAAAAATGGCCGACAAAGCGCCACGACAAAGTTCGATCGCAACGTAAAAACACACGTCGAACGGCCGATCCTGCCGGTTTTTATCTTCTTTTCATCCCGATATTTGCAAATGAACAGTCGAAATTTTGAGTGTTTTCTGTAGTGCCTCTAGTTGCATGCTCGGGCAGCTCGGTCCTACGCATGTCAGCTCGATCGTCGCTGGTTCTTCCAAATTTGATGCGACTACCGTGAGACCGTGATATCGATCTTATCCACGTACGAATCGGGGCGTGGTTTGTATCATTGCATTAGCTACTGTTCAAGTACTAGTGCTCACGCCACTATCATTAGCTAGCCAATTAATTAACAGCCAGGAGATGGAGACACGGACATGCCAGTATGGCATTCGTTCGATCAAATGCTAGGTACTGGCTAAGCTAGCTAGCTTCCACGCACACAATGAACATCGAACTAGACTTGCGGAAAAAACCGAGCCACTTGCTACGAGAGCTTTTGTGCACACCATGAACGTTTTTAGGCAACTTGGACAAAGTTTAGTCCCATGAAATCATGCAGGAGATATGGTACATCGCAAGATGATCTGGGAGGCCAAGGAAAGGCACCATTATTGCTGACTTGCCGTACAGAGGGCGACCTGATCTGATATTTCTTTCTACCAACTTGCTGCTAGATTTGCAGAGCTCGATCTCGTATTCGTTTAAAAATGTACTATACATGCGATCGATGCAAGTGGAGGTCGCAAGATAACCAAGATTCCTCGATTGAGACATGTAAGGTGCAGGATCGATGCGTACATGTAGTAGTGTATATATGTGTGGCCCAATTAAGTTGTTTGTTTTTGTTATTTTCTACGAGTCCGATTCAATACACGACCGGTGGAGCTAGCGCATCAGCGAGAGGTACCAGACCATGGAGAATTACTGCAAAACTATGCAACATCAGCGTGAGTAATGTTAATCTGAAGCAGCCGCACGCAGGCGAAGACTTGTCAATTTTGCTCCACGCGGTAGTGCAGCCACCAGTCCACCACTGAGCATTTGTTGGCACGATAATTATTTAGGTCGATCGTCCTCTCATTTGCTTTGTACATGATGTGAACGTGAGAAGCTAAATACATATTGCATGCAATTAATGTTTATAATTAAACTTAGGAACTATTCTCTTCAGTTTATCTTATTTATTTGACTTTATGTTTACTTATCTTTATTTAATGTAAAAATAATTTGGTTTTTAATATTTTTTTCCATTTCAAAGATTCGGCCAAAATCTCTAGAACACAAGTCTAATTAATGAAGCAAATACGGCTCTTGAGGCAACCTCGAAAAGCTTTTGAAGCTAGGATATAGACTAAATAAGTAGGTAAATCAAATGTATAATATAAGCTGAGGAGAGCATAATCTTATTCTTTAATTAATTAGTATAAAATTTTAAGTTTAAATTCATTATATTTTTGGAGTCTTCAGTTTATCTCATTTATTTTACTTTATGTTTACTTATCTTTATTTAATGTAAAAATGATTTGGTTTTTAATATATTTTTTCTTCCATTTCAAAGATTTGGCCAAAATCTCTAGAACACAAGTCTAATTAATGAAGCGAATACGGCTCTTAAGGCAACCTCGAAAGCTTTTGAAGTTAGGATATAGACTAAATAAGTAGGTAAATCAGGTAAGATAAGCTGAGGAGAGCATAATCTTATTCTTTAATTAACTAGTATAAAATTTCAAGTTTAAATTCATTATATTTTTGGAGTAACAAAAAAGAGAAAACAAAACTGACAATGTTGAGAATTCAAGTTTGTTAGAAGTTTATCTTTTTGTCACTCTTTTACACAGAACAAATATATATATAATTGCAATTTATGTATAGGTGGATTAAACCATAAAGTACATAAAAAATTCACATTGCATACAATATATTCCTATGCATGTACAAGACAAGAGTTGACCAATAATATAGAATTAAACTTTCATGCAATCATTTTGCAATTTTTATTAGAAGTAGAATCATTTAAAATTGTATGCATGACATCATGCATTCAGCTAGGATGACCAAAAAGGCTCTCTCGTTGTGATGCGGTTTTGGGTGGTGGAGGTAGGGTTTCTCAGCGAGCTTTGGCCACCTCTTGCTTCTTTCAATCGGCTTTGCCTAGGTGTTCTTGTGCTTGGACGATTATGTTGATCGATTGTGGTTGGTTCTCCCACAATTACTCCTGAGTGGGCAGTGGCCGGCCGGTTAAGCAGGGCGATAGAGTGGTTGGATTTCTTGGATCTCTCAAGTTCTCCAATGCCGACGAGCGGCAGTGTGATGGTGGAGCAAATGAATTAATTGTTCTTACTTTTATTTTTGGTCCTTATTCTAGTATTCGATATAATTTATTGTGTTTGTAAGGTCCAAAATGTAAAACCGGATATTATATATGACACTTTTTTTTTTATAAAAAAAAGGGCAATTAGCATTGGAGTTCTCTCTCACACACACTCAGAAGACAGGCAAAGTTATTTCTTTCATTAAGTAGATAAAATTGCGGCATTGATTACAGACAAATTAGGTAGAGAAATAAGAAAGCAAGTTTAGCGAAATTATCCTTGGAGTTTAATTAGCTAGCTAAGCTAAAATTAAACTAAACCATATAAATTTGTGGAGCAGAGCGATCGGATTGGAGAACTGGCTCCGGCCGGGATGAGCAGTTGACAACTTGACGTGCGAACTTTCCTATGCAAAACAAGGCGCATGCAACTTGTAGGGCAACTTGCATGAATGTCATGCTGCAAGAGAGGGAGTGAGAGAGAGAGTGCTGAAAACGAATTATTAAGAGGTACTAGTCTTGGCGTAAAGATGCCAACTGGAGACACTAATTAATTTGACCAAAGGCCGGGGCTGACATGTACGTACAAGACTTGCCCATATATATATACAAGTACTTCTGTATATGAATATATCAGCTGCATGTAGCAATTGCTTGCAGCGAGAAATATGAAGAAATGCATTTTATCTCTATCTAAGGCTGATAGTTGGGTTTTGAAAAGTTGGAGCGTTTGATTAAACTAGACTATAATCGGCTTCGAGAGTTTTAAGAAACAGTTTTTTTTTAAAAAAAAAACTTTGTAGCCTTTTATTGTGCAAAACACGGTAGAAGCCAGAAGCGACTAAAATTAAGCCGTTCAAACATGACTAAAATTATCAGCAGCAAGGTTTTGGAGAGTGGTGGCTCCAAATGAGATCTATAGTTCCTAGGTCTCAGAGAAGGCAATTCGATGGAATCGTCACTTATGTAGCTTGGAATGTGTGGAAAGAGCGGAATGGGTGGATTTTCAATCTTGTCTACAATCCGGTGGAGCAGGTTTTCAACTCCATAAAGCAGGACGTCGTCAACTGGATGCAGGCGTTCATCTATGACGATCCTGGCTAACTCCGCTTGGAACCCTACGATGGGTTAGGGGTTCCGCTAGTTTGTTCTTCCCCCTCTTCCTTTTCTGTGTTGCTTTGTTCTTTGTCTTTTCTAGTTTCTTCCTTTTTTCCCTCCTCTCCTTGTTCTCTCCTCTTGTGGTCCTGTTGTATCAGTTTTGTTCTTGCTTTCTTCTTCGTCCTGTGGTCCTGTTGTATTAGTTTTGTCTCTTCATCCTTAATAAAGCTTAGGCAGTGCTCCTGCCGATCTCTTCAAAAAAAAAAAAACATGGCTACGATTGATTTGTTTATAATGCAAAATATGATGGATCGTGCTTACAACTGTAATATACTATTTCATTTATATCTGATTAGAACGCACAAACATACAAATACAATTATAGTATAGGTATATATATCAATATAAATGGTGTAAAACATCTCTCTTTATCTTCATTAGTGAAAGGATTTTGTAGAGTATTTCTATCTAGTTATTTCTAGCTAGCTAGTCCTCAAGGCCGAGGTGCCTTTAATTTTACATGTTGCTTGTAAATATTCTATATATTGTAGAAAATGGATAACATTTTCTGCATAAAAAATGTTCGGTTCAACACAAAATAAGGTGGCCTAAGTCGGTCACCACACCCCATGCCCAACTCCTATGAATTTTGGGGTATTTTGTCTGTTTTGAAACTTCATCGACGCATGCATATGTGCATATATGAACTCAAGTTCTAAAAATTCACACTATTGTTACATGATTTCTATTTTTTTTTTCAATAGTAATAGTGTACATTGCCTAGCTAGAGTGATAACCCTTTCATCCATGTTATTCTATTAAGTGCACATCATCTTATTATCTTTCATTTGTTTTTATCGTTATTTATTTATTTATAGCAAGGCCGGTTATTTATTGTTATTTTAAAAAATATTCAGATCATACTACAAGCATCGTCAGCTATACAAATTAAACTAAAAAGGAGTACAATGTTTACAAAAAACTGTCAGAAAAATTAC
The DNA here is from genome assembly GCA_005191435.1 of Raddia distichophylla. Classification (NCBI taxonomy): domain Eukaryota; kingdom Viridiplantae; phylum Streptophyta; class Magnoliopsida; order Poales; family Poaceae; genus Raddia; species Raddia distichophylla. The sequence goes on along the minus strand of SPJY01032216.1, from coordinate 2,314,030 downwards.
AAAGTTGCGTTTGGATCGCGGGAGGCTTTCCTGACTTGAGGGCTTTCTTTCCCTTAAGAGCTTGAATTAAAGCTTTGATGTTAAAATTAAAATTTTCCTTAAACTGTTTCTCAACCCAGGATTGAATCTAGGTCCATCATGTGCAAAATATGTATTTATTCGATTTGATCACTTATATAATTATAGTTTTTATAGATAAAGAAAACAGCTTCCAATTTCTGCACCAACAAAAAATGTGTATACCATTTACGTAGCTAAAAGCTAAATGAATTACTACACATACAATTATATGTAATTTGAAACATTCTATGGGTTATGTAACTCGAAACATTCCATGGGAAATTCCACCGCGAAGTTCCAAACTGGTGAAAGAGAAATTTGAAAAAAAAAACCCATAATTAAGCACCATACATGTATACCCTAATCTATCGATGTATAAGTGAGTTATTAATTAGCATAAGAGGTCAATAAATTAACAACAAAACCAACCCAATAAAGAAACGGCGGCCCAATTAACCGTGTGGTATGCCCGCCGGCCGGAGACCTCTCACAGCTGCTCGGCCGTGCGCGCCAGCGACTGGAGGTTGCACCGCACGATGGTGTCCACGAACAAGCGCGTCTCATCGTTCGTGTTCCCCGGCGGCACATCCACCACGTATGACTCGACCACCACGGTCACGCACGGCCCTGGCGCCGCCGCCACCGCCGCCGCCTCGTGCACTGTGGTCACCGAGCGGTAGTTGCCGAGGCGGTTCTCGCCGCCGACGATCCTGAAGCTGAGCACGCGCCGCTCGTCGTCCAGGATCTCGAGCCGCTCGCGGCTGCTCGTGGCGGGCAGACCGGACACCACGCGCACCTCCCGCACGGACCCCACCGCGCCGCCGTCGCCGTCGACGAGGCGGCAGCTCTTGATGAAGTGCTTGTACGCCTGCGGCCGGTCGAAGCGCCGCACCACCGACCACACCGCGTCCGCCGGCGCCGCCACCGTCTGCACCACGGCCGAGCAGCACTGCCCCGTGCCCACCGCGTGCTCGTGGCACCGCGCCACCTCGCCCGGCACCGCCGCGTGCCCGCCGCACGCCACCAAGGACTTACCGCCGCCGCCGCCGGCGACGATCCGGCTATGCTGCTGCCGCGACGGCCGTGCAGCTGCGTATGGCATTATGTGAGCCTTGAGTGATCCTTTCGCGGTCTGTGTAGAGCTAGAGGAAATTAAGAGGAGCGGGTTAAGATTAACAATGAGAATTCTAGGCTTCAGATATGTTATATATATATATATGTCATTGGCGAATGGCGAGACAAGTGGTAGATGGTTGCAGGTAAAGTATATATAGTTATTTTATATGAATAGATTTTTCTTTTTGCCATGGACCTGAAGGTTCAAAAACCGCTAAAAAAACACGATGAAAACTAGCATCCAATATGAGCTATAAACGGTTTATAATCGGTTTTCTATGGTTTCGCATGGTTTTCATTGGTAGATTAGAGCTACCTAAGAGATCTAGTTATGAGAATATTCTTCCCGTTATGAAATAGTTGCCGGTTTACACTTATTCTAAATCAAAGTTTTACAAATTTACTATAAAAACTTTTAAACTATTTAGATTGAGAATATAAAAACCGTATAGATAGATTCGTCTTGAAAATAACTTTCATTGTATCATAATTTTAAATACTTTATTTTTTTTCTCTAATTGGAGCACCGTGTCAATGTTCAAAATGACTATTATTTCATAACGGAATGAGTAGTTGTTAGGGGATGAGTATTGACCTTTTAATTTTAGCTTGTAATGACGAATGATAGTTTCATAAATTCATTAAGGAGGCCAATCCAAAATCAAAATTGAGAAAGCCTCTTGGCCATTGGGCAATATAATATTGACATGTTGTTAGGGATTGGACATCTATGCATGTGTAGCAACTTGAATCATTATTGATCATCTACGACAAACTAATCAATATAACGCGAAATATATTAATGCATACAGCCTTGAGCGTGCGGTGTATGGATACACGAATTAGCAAATCGATCTTGACCACTTGGTATATCTACACTAAGTGTACTCTAGCTCTATATTAATTATCGCTTTAGCTATTTCACGGGCGCCTGAAATTTGCTATTTCGTGCAGGCGCTAAAAGTTTCAGTAAGTTTGTACCATTTTCATTCACTGGAAGAAATGTTGTGAGAAGGTAAAACTTTTAGTGCGAGGGTTGTTTGCACGTTCTGCTGTGTGTGGCATCGATATCGCCGGTGATCATCGTCCTCCGTGCAAATTGCGAAATCGTGCGGACACTAAAAGTTCCAGTAAATTTGTATTGTTTTTTCACCTTTTAATTCATTGGAAGAGACGTTTTAAGATGGTGGAAAAAAATTTGTTAGCAGGAGAGGGGGACTGTTGCATGGGGACAGCGTAAAAAGTTGTTGTTGCATGTTGCGCCTGCAAAAAGTGCTAAAATATAGACTCATGCACAATAGCACATCCCATTAATTATATATAAGCAATGTGTGTAACGTCATATATGGTATTGGTTGAGTTTTGTATATATCTAGCCGGTGAATGTCCAACTGTCTAGGAAACATTTGTTAGCTTAACGTCCTTGTGAGTTGTTTGCATGCATAAATTGATTAGTACATATATATACAAGTATCCAAACTCTTCATATCGAGCCTAATTCAAGTACATAGTTGTATAGTACTCTATATATTTGTCTATGTTAAATTGGCAACATTTAATTTGAGAAAATTATAATTTATAAGCCTTAATTTTTGTCCACTAGATGCAACTAGCTTTTATTGAAAGATAAGTTTATTGTAACTTCTTACTGTTGTAGTAGCATACCACACTTCACCCATAGAAGGTCAAGTTTACTTTCCCTTAATGCTTAAAGTTATATCCATATACATATATAACCCCAACACTATTAGGCGATCCATTAGTTGTTGAGGTGTCTATATATCATGTGTGCACACAAAGATTACGCGACACATGTCACATCACCCTTCTTCCTCCTCTTATCTCAAAATTTTCTTTCTCATACATATGGCTGGGGCTAGAAGGAAGGATGTTCAAGCCTGCTACTGGCTAGCCACAACCGCCATTACTCTCTCTCTCTCTCCCGCTCCCTCCCTCCTCAGTTTTCACTTGCTGGAGCCCAGTAGCTACCATCGCATTGGCTGGGTCTACGTGGCCAACCTCTAAGATGGAGCCACTAGCCTCCATGGTGGTAGGATATGGCAAGCATGACCTCCACAACATTGGATTTGGTGAGCACAATCTCCATGTGTGGGATGATGCCTTCAACTAACTGGGCAGCGTAGAAACAATATTAGCAATGGCAAATGAAGACGACAACAATAACATGGGCTACCTTAGGAATTCTCATGCCCAACTTCGTTATCACGCCCTTCCCTAGGCCACATCATAGTTGTTAGAGCCCTCTCGTTTGCTCCACCCACTGTAGCCCAGCCACATCCTAGCCATGTCAACAAGGGGCAACAAAAAGAGAGAAAGACAGCAACAGTAGGAAGAGTATAAAGAGATTGATTGATGCGTTGGTAGTGCGGGTGGAGGAGCTTGTTAGAGGAATTGGGGAAATCTAGTTGATGAGAGGTTAGTTGGGGTTGGTACATGGTGCCCTAGCCTATACGTCGTCTGACCATCGATGAACTCCTCTCCCTTGACCTAGGGGGAAAGATTGTGAGGGATGAAGGGAGTAGGAGGGAGGAAGTGAAAAAGAGGGGGACTAGAAGTGAGAAGGGGGAGGAGAGAGGTAATAAAGAGATTGAAAGTTGAGAGGAGGAATAAGAAAGCTGGTGTGGTATCCACATCATCTTTATAGCACATGTGGCATGCTATAACTCAACAACTAACATATGACTTAATAGTTTTGGTGCAATGGATACAACTCTAAGTGATCGAAAAAGTAATATATTTTGAAAATTCCAAGAGTCAAGTGAGTGTTCGGTACAACTTCTAAAATTACATGAAATTTACTTTTATTAATAATATTGAAGGAAAAAAACATCACCATACATAATAATGGAAACACATCCTTTGGCTTGCCAAAAGGCAAAGAGCTGCAATATGAAACAACATACACAACATAGGCAAAGAATAGGGTATCCAACTATACGTTGTAGGAGCAGTAAATGTACGTAATACTCTACTAACATGTACTATAGTAAGTGTTCTACCGGGATATTTGTGTTGCATGTGCGTCGTTGATCCAACAATTTAGATTTTATTTTAAGACGGAGCATGTAGCAGTAATACGTACACATTCAGCCCCTCAACCATAATTTGACCTCCAGCCTTAGAACCCTAACATACGGTCATTGGTCATATAACCCACATATTATTTACACATTGAGTGACAAATCCTAAAGCATCAACTAATATTTGAAACGGTGAGCATCGGTTTTTTCATGAATAACTTTGGTGCTATTTATATCTATTCCAAATATTTGTATATTAATCATGTAAAGGTTTGCTTCATTAGATTTGCCCCGATAAGTGATTTCATTTTTTATTTTACAAATAATCACAATAATAATACATGTGGCCAAGCTATATTTTAGACTTTCGAAAACCATATCAGTTTTTTAGACTATTTATCTAGTTGTGTCATCGACACATTAAACCTCTTACAAACCACTTAATCTCGTTACTAGTATATAAAATGAATCATGTCATATAAGCACTAGCATATTTGTTCTCTCTCCTTGCGGTGGTTTGGACTTGCATACACGTAGGGGTGGAAATAAGCCAAGCTCGAGCGAGCAAGGCTCCCTCGGATTGGACTCATTAGTGTTACTGAGCTAGCTCGGCTCGCTCAATTAATTGCATGAGCTAGAAATGAGGCTTGGCTCGGACTCGACCAAAGCTTGGGCAAGCTCATGAGGGCTGTGAGCTCATGAAGCCACATCATTATGTCGATAGGAATGAGTCAACGGTACTAGCCGCAAGCAGGGGTGGTAGTTAGGGAAAAGTTACAAAGCACGATACAAAGTCACCAATTCAAGTAGAACCATCCGTTTGTTTGATTCACAATTCAAGTATAAATCTACAATTAGAAAAAGGCACGGCAAGATGGAAATCAAACAAGGAGAAAAAAGAATTGGCCATGGGCAACATATGATGCAATGAAACCAACAAAATCCAAGAAATCCCCATAAATTAAACCTCCGGATAACACTAGGTTTGCGTCTCTTGGCCTCTGAATCCACCATCTTTCAAATCTAATGCCAAAAACCAAATCGCTGGTAGCTTAAGACAAACTTGGACGACTCCTTCGGTGTCACTGCTCACGACACGCTTAGTAGTTACGGAGTTGTACGTTGGTAATTCTGCAATATTGGGAGACACTGAGGAAGCAACCAGGCGCAGGACAAGAGCATATGGAGGTAGGAGACGGCGACCGTTTGGTAGAGTAGTAAGAAGATGCGGAGGGAGAGAAAGGGCGTGGTGCATGCATATAGTAGGAGGCAGCTATACATCTCTTATTGCCTTGGAAGAACCATCTAGTTTTTTTTGAGGGAAGTAAGGGCATCGAACTATTGGGTCATCGGCTGCAAGTGATGCTGTTGAGCCATGTACTGAACGTGCTACGAACAAGCTGTGTTTGGCTCGGTTCAGTCCCATTTTGTGACGCGAGCTGAAAATAAGGCTCGATCGGTTCAATCTCATTCGCAAACGAGCCAAGCTCGAGTCGAACTTAGTACCCAGCAATGAACCGGAAGCATATCCCCTGACTTTCAATTCCCTGACTTTGTGTCACTGACATGTGGGCCATGTCGTCATGGGGCCCACATGTCCGTAACACAAAAATACAGGGGAGAAAGTCAGGGGATACGCGTCCGCAATGAACCGGTTGCGAACCAAGTTCCGCCCTGCGCACGCGCAGAAGTGCCCATCTGAATTGGACCGATCGAACACGCTGCCGACGAATAAATAAATTGAAAGGTCGTTCCCGGTTGGTTGATAGGGAGTGACCAGCGTGGCAAAACAAGTTGCATGGCACTTTTTTCCTTTTCTTTTATGTCGAGGCCCACACCGACGTTTTGCGCAGGTTCAGTGTTTCGCGCATACATAGACGATGAACAGCAATCGATGGGAGAAAAATTCTGATGTTGGGAGATCAAGCTAACCTAGACACTTCGATTGGGCGTGTTGTCTGGTTCAAAGCTAATCTGGGTGCGCCAGCTGATGAGTTAATTTTAATAAAACGTAGAGGAGAATTGCGAAAGGAAAAAAGTACGGCCACCTCGTCGTATAACTTCGTATAATGTATGCTATACGAAGTTATTACGGGGCGCAAGGGAGCTGGGCTGCGGCGGAGATGGACCAGGCGCGGGGATGGCGGCCCAACGGGGAAAAGAGGAGGGGAAAAGAAAAAGAGAAGGAAAGTGGGCCGGCTCGGCTGGAGGGAAAAGGAGAAGAGAGAATGGGCCAGCCCGGGCCGAGGGGAAAAATAAGCTATTTCAAATTTCTGATTTCTTATTCAAATTTATTTCCAAATATCCTTTTTACATAAATTCATACTTAGGAAATATAGTTTCATTTCTCAAGATTATTTAATATATTTTCAAACTATCCCCTCTGGAATTTACTTAAGAAAATATTATTTTACTTTGTCCAAATACTCCACAAGGAATAATGGTTCTAAGAAAATATTAATTTAAACAAATTACCAAGTTTTTCCCAAAGGCATAAATTTAAAGAGTTTAAATTATTTTTCTAATTTAGATGCAACGTATGCAATGATGAATATGCCATGATGCAATTAAAATGATTTGCGATTTTAAAATTATGAAATTTAGAAAATTATTAACGTGCCAAATTGATTTTTAAAATTTGGGATGTTACAATTAATTATTATCATTTCAATACCATCAAATACTACGTAACATTTTACGTACGAACGTATTTTGTCCATAAAGCGTGTGTGTAACCATCATGTCGCTACCCTACCATGTTTTCAATCAACATATCCTCCTCCCATTTTAATTATATTTTTTCCTGTTTAATTTATATTAAGTATATTAATTATCTATTTTTCCAAACTTAACTCCACTGTCAAGATTTTCCTAATTTGAACTTTCGTCCGAAAAATTATTTTGAGAAACTATTCTCCTATGTGGCTGCCCTACTATGTTTTCAATTAACATGTATCCCATTTTCGTTATCTATTTTTCGTAATGGACATATAGCAAGTATATTAATTAATTAATTATTTTTCTTAACTTAACTCTACTGTCAAGATTTTTTCTAATTTTATATCGTCTACGAAATATTATTTGAGCAACTATCCTCCAATGTTGTTTTCAATAAAAATTTTAAGCTACATATATTTATATCTAACTCAATTCTATAAATTATACACTAACTACAAATTATATTTGTTTAACTAATTACATAAACTAAAAATGTCATGGAGAAATTTAACTAGCCAGAATTCAACGTTGTGCGAGTCGAAAAAAATTACTTTTTTCTTTTTATTTATTTTAACTTTTCTCTCCTTTTCTTTCCTTTCCTTCTCCTCCTGCTCTCTACTATGCTGGCGCTAGGAGGCTGGGAGCTGGTCACCCGGGGGTGCCCCTATCTGGGGCGACAGGCTCGTCCTCCTCCCGGTCGTGGCAACGGCGTCAGCTGCGCTAACGATCAGGAAGGCGACGCGTCCTTTGCCGGGTGACGGGAGCCAAGATTTATAAACAAACCCGGCGTGGCAAAAAACAATATAAACAAAAAAATCCTTCGATCATGGGCCGGCTTCCGCGATGCCGTTAGCGGCTGGGTGTGGGCGTTCGAAACGACTTCTCACACGAGTGGGGCGCAATCACTGGATCGCGGCCCAGTTGCGCTTGCGCGTACCCCGCGGGCTGCGGCACCAACTACCCACGACCACGGGGACACCATCTGCTTCCGCCGGTGATCCATGGCGGCGCACGGCCGGCGCCGCCATCTCGCGAATCATCGTCTCTCATACAAATAGAAGACCGCCCTGCAGAGCAGCGTGCATGTGGAATGGAGCTAGCCAAGATAAGACAGCCCTATGTCGTAACGCTGTGTCGCCAACAAAAATTCTGGAAGGATTCTACGTTCCAACAGCCCGTGAATTTACATTTTGTCCCGATTCCAGGCCAGGCCAGCCCATCCCAATATCCCATCGTCATCTCCACCAATCATCGGCAGACAGGGATGCCACCAGATCGTCATCCACACATCGTCCCGTATGTGTGGCGCAAGTTTGTCTCGCAGCAAATACTGATCTGTACATTGTCCTCTTCCCTCCTTTATCGCTAAAGCTCGAAGATTGAAAATGCGTATTGTGTGATAAGCCAAAGTTTCCCAATATCTGAATTTTAGTGGATTTTATATTAGATAGTACTCCCTCCGGTTTTGTTTTGTTTGACACCTTTGACTTTTGTGACACGTCTTTGATCATTCGTCTTATTAAAAAAAATTATGTAAATATCATTTATTTTATTGTGATTTGTTTTATTAATAAAATTGCTTTAAACATGACTTATTATTTTGCATGTTTGTACTAAATTTTTGAATAAAACGAATGGTCAAAGGTACGTTCAAAAGTCAAAAGCGTCAAAAAAAAAAAAACAGAGGTAGTAACTAGTTGTCAAAATTGCATAATTTAATGAGCGTATTGGTATCAATATCTACAACGTCAAGTTTTTATGACAAAGAGGGGGTGGCATATATAAATACTACTTTCTCTGCTCCAGTCAAAAAAAATCAAAAGTAACTTTTTCAGTCTTTGAAGAGTAATGACGGCTAGCTTTTGATGTATCATCGCAAACAATTGCCTGTCGCTAGAGCAAACCATATATTGACATTTGGGATGATCATACGGTGTAGATTCTGACCTTAGCAGCACACATCTGAAAGGCAGATATCATATAAGATATGAGTGTATTTTATCCAAGATCAACAGTATTATTAGCATCCATTGCATCAGCATGTTTGCTCTGTGCCAAATTCTGCAACTGCACAGTAGCCAACAAATACTTGAATTCGGTCCATCTAGAGTAGAATACAAAATCTCCAATTCTGCCAAAAACAACCAAATCATGAGTCAGGAAAAGGACATTAATTTTCATGCAATAGATGCTAGAGAACTGATATCCAGAAGATATATGCTAGAGCGCTTGAATACGTACATTAGTTACAGTGAATAGCCTCAAGGTTTTCCAAATTTATTAGACGAGGATGGCCCCTCCAGAAGTATAATAAGGGCCAACCAGAGAGCACTATAACCCCAGGGAGGCAGTTTTTTGCGATGGCACACCCTGTTCTTCTCCTAGCGCTTCTCCTCTCTTCCACTGCGATTTGTTCCTCCAAGAGAATTCAGCCCAAGTTCTCAGCTATCTTCTACTTTGGTGATTCCGTTCTAGACACCGGCAACAACAATTACATCCCGACTTTGGCTGTGGCAAACCATTTTCCTTATGGGAGGGGTTTCCCAGGAAAGAAGCCGACAGGGAGGTTCTCTAATGGCCGGCTTGTTCCAGACCTCCTCAATGAGAAGCTGCAGCTCAAACAATTCTCACCACCGTTCCTAGAGAAGAAGCTGCCCAACAATGACATCATGACAGGGGTGAACTTTGCGTCGGCTGGTTCAGGATTCGATGACCAGACATCGCACCTGTCCAATACTCTACCAATGTCAACACAGGTGGATCTCTTCAGGGACTACCTCCTCCAACTCAGGAACATTGCTGGGGGAAAGGAAGCTTCAAGGATCATTGCCAACTCTCTCATATTTATTAGCTCAGGAACCAATGATTTTACGCGTTACTACCGTTCATCAAAGAGGAGGAAGACAGATATAGGTGAATACCAAGAAACTGTGCTCCAGATGGCACAGGCTTATGTCAAGGTAAAACTATCCATAGTCTGAATTGTTTCTACTCAACTATTTTGTTACAGTTATCAACATAAAACTAAACATGACTATTCTTCAATTTCGTTAACCTGGAGTGCAGGAACTGTTTAACCTTGGGGGACGGCAATTCTGCCTGGCAGGTCTTCCACCATTTGGTTGCACACCTATTCAGATTACGTTGAGTGGAGGCCCTGAGGATGAGAGAGCATGTGTGGATGAGCAAAACAAGGAAGCCCAGGTCTACAATTCTAAACTTCAGGCATTACTTCCAACATTACAAGACTCACTCCACGGAAGCAAAATCGTGTACTTGGATGCATATGAAGCTCTCATGGAGATCATTAACAATCCAACTAAATATGGTAAGGTTTTTCTTAAATCTTAATCCAATGATTCAGAACTTATATAGTAAATGTGTTCTCTTTTAACAGATCAGTTATAAATCTAAATTAAAAACACCAGGAGTTTGTCTTAATTCTAAGGCCTTTTAACATATCAGTTATAAATCTAAATTAAAAACACCAGGAATGTGTCTTAATTCTAAGTCCTAGCTAAGAAGAGTCGCTACGAGCCTAGGACAATGCTAAACCTGTTTACCAACAGAAAGAAGCTGGCAGAAAGCCAATGGCCAAAGGCGGATGTATGAGTTTTCAATATTTATTCTAGACTGTTTTATTGTAACTATAGCATTTCTCACAAATGTTTGCCATGATAACAGGATTTACAGAGATAACACGAGGATGTTGTGGAAGTGGGCTCAGAGAAGTTGGACTGCTTTGCAATGCATTGACTCCTATATGCATGAATGTGTCTTCCTATGTATTTTACGATGCTGTGCATCCAACAGAGAAGGCTTATAGGATAGCAACAGAATACATAATGAAAAATGTTATTACACGGTTTAAATGAACAAATACTGCAAACAAATGTTTGAAATAAAAAAACAAAGAAAAAGGTTCTCCTCCTTGTATTAATGCATTCAGCTCTTCTTTTGGATTCGAACTTGAAGTCTACTTTCTAAGAAAGAGTCCGGAATGTGTTTCATCTTTCATGTCGTGCATAATATGTGGAAGTATGACTAAAAATCTTTTTTGGCGATATGTCCCTAAAATTCCTTCGATATAAACAAATAAAAATAACCCTCATATGTATTCAAGATGAAACATCTAATAAGCCAATCGATGAAGAAAAACTTACAACATACATATTGGGCATAACTTTCAATATTTGTTCATATATTGTGCAAGTTTGGTAATGTGCTTAACTTCTTTTTAATCATAGCAGATAAAAAAACTGAATCAGTACAATAGTATATCAGAATAAAAAACCGGACTTCACGTGATCCTAATTAGTAAAAAAACTGTATTGTCAAAATAACACAGGTGACAGTTACATGGACACACCTTACATTATACTCCCTGAGAAATATTAGCAGTAGCAGCCACACTCCATCACCTGGTCATTGCTTCGAACAACCGCTGAATCTGTGACTGCATATCCTCCGGTTGCATATATAACCTTCCTGCTTCTGTCATCTTTAACATTTCAACAGTATCTCTGTAGACTGGAATGACCAGCTCCTGCACCAAATTGCACAAATCCACTGCTTGCTGTTTGTCCACCAATACCCACCTTGACTGCACCTGGCAAATAGCCTCCACAAAGTCGTTGAAATGGCTCAGCTTCCCCAACATAACATTAACATTGTTGTCAGACCTTCTGTCCGTGTCAAGTATCATGACAGCCTTACCCCAAGTAGCCCGTCGATATTGCAAAACCCATTGACGAACCTTTGAGGATATTACCCTGGCCCAATCCTCACCCAGCAAGACCTTGAGCTCGCAAGCATTGACTTTCTTGACTATATACATCGCATTGTTGATTAGAAACACACAACTAAGAGGGACATGGTGATAAGCCTTGGATTTGGACTCCAGATTCTCCATGAGCGCATCCACGATCCAAGCAAGACGAACTGCCAGTGATGATGTTGGGCGGTCAGGGTCTACTGGACATGCTTCCACACAACCAAATTCCAACAACATCACTCCTTCCAAAGTATGGCGAGATACACAGGCTGCCATAAGGTAGTTCATTACATATCTTGTTATCGGATGCACTCCACCATCTGGTTGAGAAGACTCACTTGGATCACGGCATATCATATTTTCTAGATCCCTAAAGATGCCCTTGATTGACAATCCAAGGCACTCACGAAGAGCAGCTACCTCATGATCAAAGGCTTCATCAAGGACAGGAAGTATATCACTTAGAGCATCATACATGTCAACTATGCGGAAGAGACACTCCGGATTCTGTCCAGCTGCACCAATAAAATTGGCGAAGGATAGGAGCCGAAGAATCGGCTCACAAGCAGCGGCAAAGGCAAGTTCATTGCAAGATGCAAGGTCCTCAAAAATGCAATCACACAGGTGGCGTTCACTGGGGATTAAGATGTGGAAAACAACACGGATTGCAGGGATCCAGCGCATGATCTGAGTCTCAAGGTCCTCCCACGAAGCTGACTGGAATGTATCTGCCAAGTGAGCATGAACCCCAAAGCGGGCAATGCTCTCATCAATGAAGTTGTGGCGTGCAGCAGCATACTTCTCAGCACACGCATCACCAAAACCAGCAGCAACCATCCTTCTTGCAATCCGGTTTGCCTCAAAGATCACACCCTCTGGTAATGTGTCAACGATGATGTCGAAGTCTCTAACAGGCAGTGCTACAAGGGTATGGTTGTCATCATTATTGTGGCTTTTCTTGATATTCTGGTTACCAGTCTTGGCATCGAAACTAGAAGTATCAATCAGGTGCTGGAGTTCGTCTCCAAGCCTCGAGGCACAACGCTCTAGAAGGTGATCAAAGCTCTCAAGGAGGGCGTGGTCTGGTGAGGTGTTATCGAGGTTGTGGATGGTAGAAGTGAGTTCGTCCACAGCTGCTAGGAAGGCATCGGCATCATCAGAGCTGGTCCAGAGGAACCGATTCAAGCTAAGGTACTGGGAAATAAGATCATCAAGTACTTGGAAAGTATCTTCCATGCAAGCTATCGATGTTACGGAGAATCTAGATCCTCTTCAGATCTTTAACTCTGTGGATAGATGAACCTCCTGAGTCATGACTCCTCGGTGCAAGCAATAGAAGATGATGGAATCTAGTTCAATTGCCTGCAGCTGACAAAATTGACCAGGTCAAAATTTCATAATTCATAATTAAAGCTCTCAGAAATGGGATTGAAAAATATACCTCAGTGAAGGTGAATTCTGAAATTGGGATGCAAAATCTATCAATCGTTGCACTGAGATACCTACTGCTTCATATCCCTGAAAATGAGATGAGTGTTCCAAAACAATAAAAGATCATCACGTAAGAGAGGAAAGTGGTTGTGCGTTTCTGAACAAAGTCAAAGCACAATTTGACTAAATAATAAAGCTGTTTGTTGAAGGGTCACAGGAGCTTACATCAGGATAGCAACATTTAACAGTTACATTGAAGAATATAATCACAATGTATTATTTCTTCGCTTTTGACTTTTCTTGAAATCAATACAGCAAGTTATTGGAAAAACAGTCAAACTCCCACAAAGGGTGCATAAGCTTAGAAAAATAACAGCAGATTTGTTACATGGTTAGGTACTGCTTTTACAAAACAAGTGAAACATGATGCCTTGAAATTTTTGATAAATTTCAGGGACGTGGTATGTGCCTGCAAGACCTTGAGGTCGAATTCATCCATGGTTACAGTAAATGAAGAAAACAAATAGTGCACATATACATTTATTACACCATGTGTGCCGCCACTTTTTTTTGTGTCATTGCAATTAGTTACAGAGCTCTTAAAATACGTTGTTATGAACACTTTTGGTAGATGCATATAATTTTCCACATTTCAGATGTAGTACATGCAAAAAGTGGGGATAGACGAACAGTAAATATGCATATGAGCAGCAAGCTATTCTCCATATATAGTCAATTCTCAGGTGATCAACACATTCGATTACAACATGAATAAGCATTAGCAACATGATTGGCTGCTCCAGAATGCCTAAACCAGTAATTTTCCACTCTACATTTGAACAAGGAACCTTAGCCCACCATAGTTGGATTATGCATGATGTATTCACACAGTTGGTCCTTATTTTTTAAAACTGTGTTTACAGAACTGAATTTTTAAGGTTGTCCTAAGTAACAAATTTCCTAACTGTAACCATTCCCAACACCTTTCCTTTAGTAACTTTATAACAATATTTATTTTACAGATGAATTAAATAAAATATTATATGTCGCTCTAAACACAATGCATGATAAATTTAAATCTGTTTGTGGAATCAACCACATACGAGATTAAGCAGATTAGCTTGCCATGCTTTCCGTGAAAGGAAACTTACTCTAGTCATCATAAAAGCTAGTTATCAGTTATCATAGTAGGTAAAGCCTGATGAATCCGAAATCGAGATAGACACATCTCATTTGCCAAACAACGTGACTGAACAAATATTTAAAATATACAGTCAGCACACTTGATTTATGAAAACTAAAGGAGCTAAAGCCAAAAGAAACTGATGTTTGATAATATGGCAAATAAGATTTACCATTACCAATTGATACAGACACATACAATAATTTACACAACTGGAGAAGCCCATGATATGGCTATCTAATGTAAATCCAGCCTTACGGCATAATGCCATGGAATCGAAATGTTATCGCTACCAACAAATATCTGGCATAGTAGAAATGACACTAAAATCACAGTTATAGCAGCACCACATGCTATATTGGACTAATCACTTTGCCACTCCTTCAAACAAATGTTGGATGATTGCCTTAACATCATCTGGGGTATTCTTGATGAACAAATCCCGCGTAGCTTCTGGAGATGATCTCAACCTCGCAATGAAGTCCACATATGCAGGCATCACGGAATCAGCTACTGTTGCCCTAACATCAGCACGCAGCTGCTCATCTACGATCACCCACTCTGACTGGACAGCACAAATCTCCTCCAAGTAGCCATTGAACATCCGCAGCTTTTGTAGCAAGGCCTTCACAGGAAGACTACCAATGCCAGGACCTCCTGTCTGCAGAACTGAAATGACCTTTGCCCAAGCCCCACGCTGGTACTCTATAATCCACCGGCGCACTCTACTCATCATCTGTTTCATCCACTCATCGCCCAGCAAAACCCCAAGCTCACTGTCATTCACCTTGTGAATGATGTACTTGCCATTATTCATCAAGAATATGGAAGCAAGCGGCGGGTCCCTGTATATCTTGGACTTGGTTTCCAAATTTTTGTGAAGCACGTCCATGATCCAGGCAATATGGACGGCGAGTGTTGAAGTGGGACGATCAGGATCAACAGCAATAGCTGCCCCACCAATGGCACCCAAGTCGCCTTCCATCACCTCTTCCAGTGTTTGTCTTGATCCACATGCGGCTCGGAGATAGTTCATGACATACCGAGTGATTGGGTGTATGCCACCACCAGGCACAGCAACACGAGCCGGATCACGACGAATGAGATTTTCCAGCTCCATGAATATACCTTTAATAGAGGAGCCAAGGGTGTTGCATACGGCAGAGACCTCAGCACGAAGTGCTGCAGAGTAGGGATCAGAGAAGACAGGGTCGAGGTCAGGGAGGAGGTCGCGCACTGCCTCATACATGTCAATGACCCGGAAGAGGCGCTCTGGTGCGCGGCTGGCAGAAGCAACTGCATCGCCAAATGAGATAAGCTGCAGCGCCTGGGTGCGAACTGCGGCAACAAAGGCGAGGTCGCCAAAAGGGGCGAGGCCTTCGAAGACACGGTCGCAGAGGCGCCGCTCGCTGGGGATAAGGATGCGGAACACCATCTTGAAGGCCGGGATCCATCGAGCAATGTCGAACTCGAGCTCCTCCCACGGTAAGGAGTGGACCTCGTCGGCGGTACGGGAACGGATGCCGAGGCGCGCGACGCTCTCGTCAATGAACCCGCGGCGCGCGGCGGCGTAGGCCTCGGCGCACTCGCGGCCGAAGCCCGCGTCCACCATCCGCCGTGCGATCTGGTGCACGTCGGAGACAGACCCCGGCGGGAGAGCGTCGATGACCACGTCGAAGTCTGAGACCGGCTTGGCGATTGGGATTGGCTCATCGCCGTAGCCGTCATCCGCGTCGTAGTCCTCGTCCTCGCTCTCATCAGATCCGAACCCGCCAGGCGCCGCCGGCGCCGCGTCGTCGGGGCGTTCGATGAGTGCCCGGAATTCGTCCTCCAGCCGGGCCATGCACCGGCTCAACAGCTCGTCGGCGCGGTCGAGCAGCCCGCGGTTGGTCCCGGACGCGTCCAGCTCCTGCACGGTGCCTATGAGGTCGTCCACAGCTTCCAGGAACGCGTCCGCGTCCGCCGAGTCGGCCCATATCAGCCTATCCATTGTCACGAACTGCGAGATCTGCCGGTCAAGCGTGCGCACGGTCCGCTCCAGCGACGTCACCGGTGGCATCGCCGCCGCGGCCGAGGGCACCGCAGGCGGGGGCGGCAGCGGCGGAGAGGCCGGCATCGAGTGCTCCCCGCCCCCACCTCCGGCCGCAGCCGCAGCGGCCGCTGCCGCACGCGTGGCGTAGATCTTATCGAGGGAGAGGCGGCCATCGTAGTTGGAGAAGACCTTGAGTATGTCCTCCGTCATCGTGTCGGTGCGGCCCAGCGTCTTGACGATGTGCTGCACCGTGGCGAGCAGCTTCTCCTCGCCGTCCTCCGCCATCGGCTACGCGTGGAACCAGTCGCCCGGAGCCTCTTCCGGCGACCTTGCTTCTGGTGGCCTGGTGGGGCTAGGGTTTGGCGCACGCCGTGCGGTGGTGGATCTCGTTCAAGTGGTTGCGGGCGACGACGCGGTGGTGGTCACTGGTCTAGCGGACAGCGACAAGGATGGTGGACTGGACAACGGGAGGACGCTCGGCTTGGCTGGACTCTGGAGTGGCACCACCCTTGTAAATTGTAGCAAGTTGTCAGTTGGCTCTAAAATTTACCGCGTGGTAAATCGAGGTGGACGGTGGATGAATACTCGGTGACCATGGTCGCATGCGGTAAAAACGGCGAGACCTCGGGAGAGGAGAAAGAAAGGCCGGGGTAGGGTAGAGTAGGCTGGGCGGGGGATTGGTGGCCTTGGCACCGGTGGGTGGGAAAAGCATAAATGCACACAGCAACGCCGCTCGATGCTCGGGAACCAGCTGAAGAGTTTAATTCTCGCTGACAAGTAGGTCCACGGAAACGGATTGGATTTTACGCGTCACGTCGAAACGGAAAGGTTTTTGCTGAAAAGTGGGATGGAGACGACACGGCGTGATTGGCGCGATTGTAAAGGTGGGCTAGGCAGATGGGCTCAGCTTGGGGTTGCGCGACAGAAGCACTAGTCGATTGGCGGCCCCCGGTGGCTATTTCTGGCCCAAAGAAAGTGCAGAGGCCCAGTAGTGACGATATACTTTGATAGCTCGGCCTGCTATTTGCGGTTAGGTCTCGGCCCACTGAGAAAGCGATTACCTGTGGGCCCCCTGTTAGTCCCGCACCCACTGTTGCTAAGTGGAGGCAGGCACGGAACCACCACTCCACCGCACCTCACCGAGCCTCCACCGAAGCATAAAAGGCCCTCGCAGCCTAACGGGCTAATTGACCCCGATTCGATATTTCGATTCCCTTCCACGAGGCCACGACAAACGGCATGGCCTCCGCACCGACGCCGCCGACCTTGCTCCCCGTGACAAACCCCGCCGGCGGCGGGGGCTCCGCACCGTCCTCCGGGGCCGGCCTCTCCGACGCGCCGCTCGCCACGCCGGCGTTCCGGCTCTTCCTCAGCAGGCTGTCCGACACGACGCGGCGCTCGCTCGCTGACCGCCGCCCGTGGACGGAGCTTCTCGACCGGACGGCCTTCTCCAGGCCGGACTCCCTCTCCGAGGCCACCTCGCGCCTGCGCCGCAACCTGGGCTACTTCCGCGTCAACTACGCCGCTGTCGTGGCCTTCTCCCTCGCGGCCTCGCTCCTGGCACACCCCTTCTCCCGGCATCCTCGGCGCCTGGTGCTTCCTCTACGTTTTCCGCGCATCCGACCAGCCCGTCGTGCTCTTCGGCCGCTCGTTCACCGACCGCGAGACGCTGCTCGGCCTCGTCATCGCGTCCGTGCTGGCATTCTTCATGACGTCAGTGGCATCGCTCATCATCTCCGGCCTGCTCGTCGGCGGCGCTATCGTCTCCGTTCACGGCGCCTTCCGCATGCCCGAGGACCTCTTCCTTGATGATCCGAGCACTGGGTCCAATGGCAACCCTACCAACAGGTTGTTGTCCTTCCTCGCGTCGCCTGGATCTGGGGTTTGAGGCTGCGCAAGGTCTGGTGGTATTCTTCCGTCTCGTGGAGTTCGTTTTGAACTTTTGATACAGAATTGATATACATCTGGTTTGGTGACTGTAGCCAATTGCTTCTCTGTTCTCATTCCACTGGTACTTAATTGAGTCAGTCTCCCACGCTATGCAAAGATCTGAAAGCACTTTTACTCGGATTTAACCACATGGGGTGACTCAGTGACTGATAAGCATTGTCAAATTGTTAGCATATATATCTGTGCTGTTTACAACGGTTGAACATCATGACAGATGACAGATTTTATAGTTTTTCTATCACTTCCTGGTCTCTTTGGAACATTTGATGTGTTTGTTGAAATTCGCTGTGATATCTGAATATTTTGGGGTTACGGTGGAATATTTGCTGTGCCATATCTTGTTTTATATATTTTGTGCTGTAGTGACTGGTGAATCTTATTGCCATGTTGAAACTATTCCTGCATGATACAGATGGAACGAACGACTATTAGTGCATTCTACGGAAATCTGCGCTGTGCCATTGTAAAGTTGCGATTCTCTAATATATGCCATTACGAGGAAATTTAGACCGGATTATCCTTAATCCTCCTTCTAATCCATCATTTTCCCCCTAATCCGTCTTCTTCCCATCATCCAACCAAATAAACTTGTTAATAGTTCAATGTGTGCATAAATAGTTGAATGCAATCCATATATTTAACCCTTGAACTATATAGCGCTATACCTTTAAAATGCTGGAGTATTTGTCGTAGTGCTTGTTAATAGTTCAATGTGTGCATAAATAGTTGAATGCAATCCATATATTTAACCCTTGAACTATATAGCGCTATACCTTTAAAATGCTGGAGTATTGTCGTAGTGCCTGTTCTTAGAGCATGAGCAACAGACTCGCTGTCACAGACCTGCATCAGCCGTTGCTCATGCTCGCTCGCGTGCCCGCCCGGCCAGCCGCTGTCTACGTATTTGAATCGGCTGTGCAGGATGTTGCGTGGCTACGGTGTTTTACAGGTGCTGCTGGGGATGCTCTTAGCATTTTAGTGGATGTGCTTATCTTCAGCTATGATATTTTGCAAAGTAAAATTGTTTCAATTGACATATGATTTAACAATTGCTATGTAGGATATAGTACTTTTCAGTTTAGTTGTCAGATCAATATCGGTTGAAGCTTCTTTGATAGGCATGCTTTTGGTGGGTTTTCTCTTTCTCCCACGGATTTGAAGAAGCATAATGTCTCGTTACCCAGAATAATTATAAAAGATTTTGTTGCAAATGCGTCGAGATATATAATTTAAAGAGTTCTTCCTGTGGTATGATGTTAAAAATTGTTTTCACATCAGCCTTCCTGCAAGTAAGTATGAATCCCTGATTTTCAGGATGAGTTTCTATTTAGTTCCTGTGTAGTCAAGTCTTGCATGAGTATGATCTTATATCAAACCATGGAGTCAGCCAGTTACAGTTTTGGAAGTAAGCTATGATCTGAAGATTTGTTTCATATATTTTCCTGTTTGAACTACCAATGACCATGGTATGTCTGACGGTAACTGTGAGATAACTTGTTAACACAATTTTAAGTAGGGTAATGATATGAGGTTTGAGATAACTGGTCCACCAAAATCAATGCTGAAATCAATTGAAGTAGGATTTTGTGGGGGTTGACCTAGCTGTGGTTGGAAGTGTCTTGCCTCCAATTGTTTTGAACCGTGGAGTAATATGTCAATCATTGTGTCTGTAAAGGTTTGCAATTGAGTGGACTTTTATACTTCTTTTAAAAGGGATGGTCTTGCTTTTGCAGTCTGAAGGAATGTGTAATTTGTTAAGTCATACGTATGGTGTATGATTTTATAACTCGTGATGAGGGCAGGGTTTACCTTACCGGCCGGTATGCACCGGTATACCGGGTTTACCGGTGTTACCAGCGGGGCCCGGTAAAAACTTGTACCGGCCAAATATTTCGGCCCAATTTAAAAATGCCGCGCACGCTGTTGGCCCAAATAGATGTCAGCTACTGCCTGGAGCCCGTATACGTGCTGCGCATGAGAAAGAAACCCTAAGACCACCAAAATTTTCTCCCTCGATCTCTCTCACGAAGCTGCCGCCACGCTCGTCGCCCTCGGCACCCTCGGAGGCGGCGGCTCGCCGCCACAGGCCCGCCAGTTCGCTGCGATCTCGTCGTCCCTCGTCCACTCGTCATCGCGGCGTCGCGCACAGGCCCGCCGGTTCGCTGCTCTCGTCGTCCACTCGTCATCGCGCGTCGTTTTTGCTTTGCTAGTTGCTAGTTGCGCGGCCATTAGTCATAGCATTGTATTTGTATTGTCATCGCTGCTAGCAGCTAGCTGGCTGTAATTTGGATGGCATATTGCCATGTGATGACAATTGATGATTAGTATATATATACTTTGATAATCACTGTGATTTCAATTTCAGCACATAGGAAAATTTTCGTTCACTGTTTGTTCTATCATCTATGCCGTTATGTGAGTAAACCTTGTTGTGTTGAGTATTTATAGTGCTTATTTCAATCAACACTAATTGCATTGAGTATACTTCCATTATTGCATTTTACTAAATTTATTGTTCACATCTAAGAAAAAAATATGTCCAGAAAAAATATGTCCAGATCATTCATACTTTTGCTTATTGCCATGTAGATTGCTCGATAAATGGAGAGGGGAAAAGGTGCAAGTAAAGGCAAAGAGAAGGTTGATGCCATTGCAACTGATGGTGGTGGGTCGTCCAGTGGAAAGAAAGCTAGTGTGGCTGAGAAGACAAGTGTTGTCACTATAGATGGTTAGTTGTCCATTTAATATTTTCTAAACCCTTTTACTTAAATTTTTATGACTATCAATGTTTTGTAATTTGTAATTGTTTTTATTGTGTTTTGTTGCAGGGAGACGAATAGAACTGCAAGGGCCAATTGAAGAAACATGGAGTCATGGGTCTCGATGGGGTAATGGCTGGAAGTGTGGCTATTGTCCTGCTAGCAACAGAGGAGGAGGTGCAACCCGTTTGAGGGAACATCTGTGTGGATTGCAAGGACAAGTGGCTCCCTGCAGCAAAGCACCACGTATTGTCAAGGATGCACTGCTGAATCAAGTTGCATTAGTGAGACAAAAGAGAAGAAATACAAATGAAGGCCGCCTTTGGCTTGAGAAAGCACTTATGGAGCATCATTATGAAATGGCTATAGCTGGCCTTGATGAAGAGGGACAATATAAGATGGCAGTCCAAGAGTCATTAAAGGAATTTGCAATGGGTGGCAACTCTTCGCCTTTCGGTAGGGCAAGCATGAGTGGTACTAGTAGTGGCAGTGGTTTAAAGTTTGGTAAGACAAGTGGCAGTGGAAGTAAAGCTGCAAGTTGCTCAGGTAGCCAAAGTAAACTTGAGTCTTTCTATAAACATAATTCCAAATCTTCCTTTGATATAGATTTGGCACGTAGTATGGGACCTTCACAGCCACGGGTAGATGTTATGCTTGCCGGAGGTGCAAAAGAAAAGCTTGGGAAAGCATTATCAAAATGGTTTCATGCTAATGACATTCCTGGAAGGAAAGCGGATTGCCCTTATTTTCGATCATTCATTAAGTTGGCGCAACAACTTGGTGATGTGCCTATCCCATCTGGAAGGGAAATAGATGGTAAATACTTACACATGAACTATGAGGAGATGATGACCACCATGGCTCAATTTCGAGATGATGACCGTATGAGTGCAGGTATTACAAGTTTTTTTTATACTTTTTTCTATTTATTTTGTGAAATTAATGTTTGCTTACAAGTTTGTTTTTTTTGTGAAATTAATTGTAGCCGATTGGTGGGGTTCATATGGTGGACAATGTAGAGAATTACAACAGCTTGCAATCCGCATTGTTTCACAATGCATGTCGTCCAGTGGGTGTGAGAGAAATTGGAGCACATTTGCTTTGATCCACACCAAATTGAGAAATAAGGCTGAAAAATCAAACCCCCTACTTCTCAAGATTACAAAAATATCCCCCAAAAAAAACAGCGACTGAAAAACACAGCATGAACAGTCTTTGGTAGTTTGGTGTTCTTAAACGCGGTATCTTTCGCTGATCATTAGCACATTGGAAGATCAACGGGAGGCGCCTCCAGGGCCTCCAATTTTCCGTACCCATCCTCCACGAGGAAGGCCATTGCCAGGCCCCAGGTGATGTGGACGTCGAGGTGGCAGTGCATGAGCCACACCCCCGGGTTGTCGGCGACGAACCGGATGACGGCCCAACCGTTGGTCGGCACCGCCACCGTGTTCCGCTGCGGCGGGTCGACGAGGTTGAACTTCTTGGCGTCCTTGCGGGGGTGGAAGTTGCCGAAGCCCTCGGCGAGGATGTAGAAGTCGTAGCCGTGGATGTGGATGGGGTGGTTCTCCGGCGTGACGATGCTGGTGTCCTGCAGCACGAGCTGCACCACGGCGCCGAACCGGAGCCTGTACAGCTTCGTCGCCGGCACCGGCTGCCACAGCCCGCGGCCGACGCTCTGCGCCGTGTAGTCGAACTGCACGGGCGGGTAGGCCGGGAAGTCGGTGGTGAACACGCCGGGGATGCCGTAGTAGTGCGCGTGGAGGAGGGAGGTGGTCTGCGGGAAGACGAAGGAGACGTTGTTCATGCTGGCCGCGAAGCGGGTGTTGTTCGGCCCCGCGCACTGCTGCCCCGGCTCGCAGTTGTACAGGCCGAGGCCGACGGTGAAGAAGAGGTCCTCGTCGACGGGCCCGGGGACCTTGACCTTCGACGGGCTCTTGATGCCGGCGGTGAAGGCGGCGGCCGCGGCGGTGTCGTTGAAGTCCGGGAGGGCCGGGAACGCCGGCGTGAGCGTGGGGCCGAAGTCGCCGCCGCAGCCGCAGTCGTACTCGATGACGGCCGTGGTGGTGGTGTTGTCGAACGCCACGCCCTGCGAGCTCACGTAGGCGCGCGCGGCGACGTAGTACCGGGCGGGGGCCTGGTCCATGGTGACGAGCACGTCGGTGGTCTGGCCCGGCGCGAGCATGAGCACCGAGGTGGTGAACGGCTTGGTGTAGGACGCGTCGGCGCCGACCACCGTCATCCAGTGCTGCGCAATGGAGACGAAGAGCTCGTGATTGAGCGCGGAGTTGATGAACCGCAGCAGCGCCGTCTCCCCAGGCTTCACTGGGATGGCCGTCGTCTCTGCCAACCAAAGCGCGCGCGCGCGCGCACACATTGTCAACTGCATCGATCACCATCGCTGATCACGCCTGACGCAGACCAGGATCAGCTACTACGCACCTTCCCGGGAGCAGTTGTAGAGGTCACCGGGCTGGCCGTTGATGGTGAAGGCGTCGGAGACGTTGGGCCCGCCGCCGGTGCGCTGCGCCTCCCGGATGACGTCGACCGGGTTCGCGTCCCACCATTCCCCTGCCCATCCACGCACGCATATATGCATGCAGCACCATCAGTTCTCGATCGTACGTGATGAAGGAGAACTGAGAAGAGGGAGATGCATGAGAGATCGTCGAGGCGAGACCGAGGAGGACGGGGACTTCGCGGGAGGGCTTGTGGAAGGGGTAGGACTTGTTGTCCCTGGGGCGGATGATGAGGGCGCCGTAGACGGTGGCCCTGAGCCAGGAGCTGTGCGCGTGCCACCACAGCGTGCCCTCCTGCCCCTCGATGGTGAACTGGTACTTGTAGCTGCCGCCGGGCTTGATCGGGCACTGCGTCACGAACTCCGGCCCGTCCGCCCACCCTGTCCTGAACTGCCGGATCCCGTGCCTGCGCACAAGCGCGCACACGTGGAATGTTAGTTTATCAGTCGATCGCTAAACTAGACGGATCGATGCATGCTTAGAGCACGCAAATGCTCATTGTTAGCCACAAATTAATTGTGGCGTAGGAACATAATTTGATGTTGTGAATAGTAGTAGTAAAATTTTGGGTCATTCTCTTTCAAAAAATTTTGGGTCATTGGACATGCTTCTACGACGTACCAGTGGATGGTGACGTTGTACTGCGCCTGGTTGATGACATTGACGACGAGGGTGTCGCCTTCCCGGACCTCCAGCGTCGGCCCCGGGAACTGCCCGTTCACCGTGATGATGTTGTGGGTGTTGCACAGCCTCTTCACCGGCGTCTCTTGAACCTTAATTCGTTTTACAACATGCAATGCACGCAGATGGTCAGAACTCAAAACTCAGAGCCATGCCTTGAACAGCATGCATGCATGCAGGATATGTATATGTATCTACGGCCACATACAACGAACTCGTGGTAGTGCTCTTCCGCGCCGGCGAGCAGGGCGAGCGCGAGGCAGCTGCACGAGAGCAGGAGGAGCAGCCGGGACGCCGCCGCCATGGCCATGCCGGTCGATCGGCGTCGCCGCTGTCGTCTAGTCTCGTCGCCGGCCAGGTAAGCTCGAAGCTTTTGCCTGAAGGTTTTCCGAGATGGCGATGAGAGCTCCACAGTGAGGAGACGGTATAAATAGCGATCGAGGGTCCGAGCTTCCGCCGTGCTGCCGCTGCCATGGTTGGTCGATTAGGTTTTGACATTTTCTGACACATGGGAAGGGTTTTCGCGGCAGACGTCGTCGCCGTCGCGTCGAGGTGTCTGCCGCAGCGATCGAGCTCTCGCGTTCAACCCTGCAGATGGTTTGGTGCACCCACTGAGCGCCTGCCCCCGTTTGCCGAGAGGTGTGGTTTCACGGAAGTTACAACTTACAAAGTTACAGGGAGTAGCTAGCATGTCGACTTTTACACGCTTGCTTCTCTGTGCGTAAAGCTGTGTGATTGCATTTTGCACCCTGCCTTCGGCGTCATCTCGTTCGGCTAGACGGCTATTCACTTAATCCGCATAGAATATGTGTCCTTTTGTCAGTCTGATGTTCATTCGATGGTGCATAGATCGGTAATACTTATAGGAAAGCTTTACTGTATATTGACGCATGTGATCGATCTGAAAGGAATTAGGGATTACTGCGTATCATGCAAATGAAGTAGAGTTCTGCCTGTGCCCGCCGTATTGCTCTGATCAGCTAGCCTCTGACTTGATTAGGATTTGCTTGGGTTGATCTTTCTACTTGCATCCCTAATTTCAAATGGTGGAGCAGTCAGGAGTGTTGGTTGACCATCTATCTCATGATCAGTTAGTCTGCCGCTATCAGGAGCTTGCTCTCTGGCTAGGGAGAGAAACATATACATGTCCCTTTTCATATCATAGTAATTTTCTAAAACTTGGTTTTCAGACACAATGATTAGGAATTAAACTGTGACATTTTCTTTGTCTAATATATATTAGTTCCTGCCCTATATGAATGGTTGGCCAGCTTAAATCTAATATGCATTGAGCTTTGTCATTATGCCTGATCAATGCCTGTGCCTCTACAGTGTACAGTTTGATCGGGTTCAAGTCTTTTTATGACTTTGGTACTGTGGAGAGGTGGATTTGGTAGCCTATATTTGCAAGTGTCAATATTTGTTCCAACAAATCTTCCCAATCAATCTTCTGACGATTATAACGGCACCGAATCAGATTGCTCAGTCCAGTTCTAGATGCCGCGTGTCTGCCTCGCTTTTCATCAGGTGAACTTGAAAGCTAAGAGAGTGAGTGTAAACAAGCAAACGCCTATGCCTCAGCCGCCGTGAAAAGAACTTTAATTTCAGTTGGGATAAAAGCACACATGCCACTCTGGAGTCACCTTTGGACAGAAATGCCACCGTAGAGTCTCTAATATCTCAAACGCCATTACAGAGTGATGAATTGTGCACATATGCCATTATCGAGAGTTTTGAAAATATAGGAGCTGAATTTACAATCTAAAATACAACTAAATACAATCTGAAAATGGGCCCTACGTGTCATCCCCTCTAATCTTCTTCTTTCTCCTCCAATCGTCCCCCTCTTCTCTCTCCAGCTCCAATCCGGTAGGCAAGAAACCGGCGGAGGAGATGGCGCCGTCGCCCTGCGCGCTGTTCAAGGAGAGCGCCGGCGCGCCGGCCACCCGTCTGGAGAAAGGGGAGACGCCGGAGCTCGAGGAAGAGGAGCGGGCGCCGCTGCCATTTGTGGGCGCCGCTGTAACTATCGGCCATGGAGGAGGAGGCGGAGGGCGTCGCTGACGCCGCTGTGGAAGAGGGCGCGCTCTACCGGACCACCCCGCCGTGCAGAGAGGAGAGAGCAGGCGCCGCCTCGCCGTGCTCGGTGGAGAGAGAGTAAGCGCCGCCACCACGCCATGAGGAAGGAGGAGCAGCCTCGAAGTCGGGCGCCACTATCGGGCCCGCCTCACCTCCATCTCCAGGCCGTGCTCACCACCGCCTCATCTTCCTCCACGCCGTCGCCGCCGGCGAGGCACCGCCTCCTTCATCGCGGAGCCAGCCAAAGCCGCCCCAAGCCTAGCGTGAGGTGAAGGAGAGAGGGAGGGGCGAGGTGGCCCTGGCGCGACGGCGGCGCCCGGCTTCGAGAACGGAGGAGGCGGCTCCAGGCGAGGATGACAACGACGGCGGGCGGTGACTCCGGCGACGATGGCTGGCGGTGGCTCCGGAGCTGGCGCGAGCTGCAGTGGGAGAAGCGGCGACCGAGGTGGGCGGCACCGCCGCCGCCGGTGTGCGGCGGTGCCGGCGTGGCTAGACGTGAGAGAGAGCAAATCGAGAGAGGTGAGAGAAGAGAGAGAGGGAGATCGGCGAGAGAGATGCAGAGAGATGGAGAGGAGGAAGAAGATGAATAGGGGGAGGCTGACATGTGGGTCCCACATGTCAGGCCGTATTTTATACTGTATTTCTCTGTGTATTTCGTCCAAAATCCTCTCCCAACCCTGGTAATGGCACCTATGCACAATTCTTCACTCTATAATGGCGTCTGAGATATTAGAGTCTCTACGATGGCATTTTTGCTGAAAGAAGACTCTCTAGTGGCATGTATAGGAGGTAGCACTTTTGTAGTGTGATACCTGTAAGCTGAGAGCAATCGTCATATATATACATCCAATTTTCTTTAAGTTATGTTGCTGGAAACTGGTGCATATTAATGTCTATTGCCGTGCTTTGTATTTCCATGAGCATTGGTTATGTTTATGTACATATTCTATAGATGCTCATGAATTTACTTCCATTGAAAGGCAATTATGGTAATGATTTTAGTTTTAATTACTTGTTGTTTGAATTTAGAATTATTTTGATGATCATTTTACTTATGCCAAAATATTGTCATTCTTCCACCAAATAATACTCTATCAAATAGTACTAAGTTTACTCTTAGATACCATTAAACATGTCCTTGGAGGCTTAGAGCATCCCCAGCAGGGGATGCATCGCGGCCGGCATCAGCACTGATGCGCACGCGCTTGCTGCCCGCCCACGCGTTCAATTTTGGAGGCTGCCCGTGTGAGCTTTTCCCCTGCTTACGCCTGCCCTTTCCCCTGCCCATGCCTGGCCGCCGCTGCCACTCAAATTTTCCCGCCGCGAGGCACTTGATGCCAGCCACGATGCATCCCCTGCTGGGGATCGCTCTTAGAGCAGAAGGATCAGTTCTATACCAATCCTAAAGTCCAATCGTCCAAACATGGTAAGATGAAAAGCATCCGCAATTTGAGCTGTACTTTAAAAAAAAGATTATTTCAGCTGTACTTGGTAGAGCCCAAGAGCAGCGTGTCTTATCCAACCCTGATTACAATAAGGACCTTCAGATGTAGCATGGTCATGATGGACAATAGCATTTCTCTCCGGCCTCCAAGAGCTAGACACATCACACATGTAGCACGCCCATGGATAGAGACATCAATCATCAGGTAATAAAATTAATCTTTGAGATGATTGCATGCCCAACTACTCGTCCTAAAATTCTTCTCCGATTGATCGGAGGCTCGGAGCCTTGGGAGTGTGATCGGGGTTGTTGCTCGTCCATTTTGTTGTTCCCACCTGCCGTTCCTAAAAACTCGAGGAGAGGGGGATTCACCGGACAGATACTCTGACGCATCGCCGCCCGGACGTGAAAGGCCTTGCTGCGCCATGCCAGAAAAGTTAACTCTCGCGGCCGGTCCATGAGGCCACGGCGGCGAGATGCACGCAGTCGCGGGCCTGCAGCTTTCACGTACGCTGCTCTTCATCTGAGCTCATTAGTCCGTAGTCACTAGTTAGTACTGCTCTTTTAAAAGAAACTGATCTTACGTCATCCCATAGGGTATGACTTGTAAAAATGACACTCTAGAAATGACGCTTAATGTCACTCTTAACATAAATCCACTCGCAGGTCTACAACTTTCCACATTTAAAGCCATTTTTTAATTCTTTTCTATTTACATGTCACGGGAAACGACGTTTATACCTTTCTTTTTCTTCTTTCTTGAGCTTCTTCTTCCTCTGGTCACTGTGGAGGACAATGGAGCAGCAGGTCGTTCCTCGGCCGGGGCTTCGATGAAGGACTCCAGCAGTGCACCGCGGCGGCCGATTTAGCGGGCTTGGAGTGAGCAGGAGGTCATCTTCCTGTCCGAAAGGGGGCGGCATCGCCGACCTATTTGGTAACAACGTCAAGGACCGCAGGCAGCGGCAAGCGACACGGCAATAGTGACGACGGTTGCCTCTTCGGCGGTGACGACGACGAGGACAACAGGTTGTGGCAGGCAACACGTACGGTAGCAACGGCGATATGGTTGCCTTTCCGGTGAAGATAGCGACCGCGACGGCTTGCGCCTTGCGGCACCGGCAGCTGAGGGAGCGGCGGCGAGGAGGGTGGCCAGAGCGTCAAGGTCGCCAGCCACAAGGATCCCGAGCTCGTCGGCCGCGAGGACGTGGAGCGCGCCGACCATGTCGCTGGAGAGCAAGGAGCTTCATAAAGAGAAGAATATGGACGGGTGGGACCAGATGGTAGAAAGAGAAGCGAGGGCAGAAGATAAAATGAAAAATGATTTCAAATAAATTTAAAACGAGCGAGGTGGCCCGCGCATTTGTTCGGCTAAATTTGTTTTGATATATACTCCCTCCGTTCCAAATTATAGGTCGTTTGACTTTTTTGACACGTACTTTGACCACTCGTCTTATTCAAATAATTAGTGAAAATATAAAAAAAACTCAAGTCATTATTAAAGTAAATGATAGACTAAATCATAACAAAAATAAATTATAATTATAAATTTTTTTGAATAAGACGAATGGTCAAAGTACGTGTCAAAAAAGTCAAACGACCTATAATTTGGAACGGAGGGAGTATATATCAAAACAAATTTAGCCGAACAAATGCGCGGGCCACCTCGCTCGTTTTAAATTTATTTGAAATCATTTTTCATTTTATCTTCTGCCCTCGCTTCTCTTTCTACCATCTGGTCCACCCGTCCATATTCTTCTCTTTATGAAGCTCCTTGCTCTCCAGCGACATGGTCGGCGCGCACCACGTCCTCGCGCCCGACGAGCTCGGGATCCTTGTGGCTGGCGACCTTGACGCTCTGGCCACCCTCCTCGCCGCCGCTCCCTCAGCTGCCGGTGCCGCGAGACGTCGCGGTCGCTATCTTCACCGGAAAGGCAACCATATCGCCGTTGCTACCGTACGTGTCGCCTGCCACAACCTGTTGTCCTCGTCGTCGTCACCGCCGAAGAGGCAACCGTCGTCACTATTGCCGTGTCGCTTGCCGCTGCCTGCGGTCCTTGACGTTGTTACCAAATAGGTCGGCGATGCCGCCCCCTTTCGGACAGGAAGATGACCTCCTGCTCACTCCAAGCCCGCTAAATCGGCCGCCGCGGTGCACTGCTGGAGTCCTTCATCGAAGCCCCGGCCGAGGAACGACCTGCTGCTCCATTGTCCTCCACAGTGACCAGAGGAAGAAGAAGCTCAAGAAAGAAGAAAAAGAAAGGTATAAACGTCGTTTCCCGTGACATGTAAATAGAAAAGAATTAAAAAATGGCTTTAAATGTGGAAAGTTGTAGACCTGCGAGTGGATTTATGTTAAGAGCATCCCCAGCAGGACCCATATATTACTGTAGCTACAGTAATATACGGGCCAGCTCGCTAATGTAGCAGCGCCAGCGCCCACTCACGCATGCAGGAGCGGCAGCGTCAGTGACTGCAGATTTCAAAATGTTTTCCGCCGACTGCAGCCGCTGTTATCTCTGGTAAGTTGATGCAGGCGCAGCTAGCTGATGGTTCACCTTCTGGGGATGCTCTAAGAGTGACATTAAGCGTCATTTCTAGAGTGTCATTTTTACAAGTCATACCCTATGGGATGACGTAAGATCAGTTTCTTTTAAAAGAGCAGTACTAACTAGTGACTACGGACTACTGAGCTCAGATGGAGAGTAGCGTACGTGAAAGCTGCAGGCCCGCGACTTAAAAAATGGCTTTAAATGTGGAAAGTTGTAGACCTGCGAGTGGATTTATGTTAAGAGTGACATTAAGCGTCATTTCTAGAGTGTCATTTTTACAAGTCATACCCTATGGGATGACGTAAGATCAGTTTCTTTTAAAAGAGCAGTACTAACTAGTGACTACGGACTAATGAGCTCAGATGAAGAGCAGCGTACGTGAAAGCTGCAGGCCCGCGACTGCGTGCATCTCGCCGCCGTGGCCTCATGGACCGGCCGCGAGAGTTAACTTTTCTGGCATGGCGCAGCAAGGCCTTTCACGTCCGGGCGGCGATGCGTCAGAGTATCTGTCCGGTGAATCCCCCTCTCCTCGAGTTTTTAGGAACGGCAGGTGGGAACAACAAAATGGACGAGCAACAACCCCGATCACACTCCCAAGGCTCCGAGCCTCCGATCAATCGGAGAAGAATTTTAGGACGAGTAGTTGGGCATGCAATCATCTCAAAGATTAATTTTATTACCTGATGATTGATGTCTCTATCCATGGGCGTGCTACATGTGTGATGTGTCTAGCTCTTGGAGGCCGGAGAGAAATGCTATTGTCCATCATGACCATGCTACATCTGAAGGTCCTTATTGTAATCAGGGTTGGATAAGACACGCTGCTCTTGGGCTCTACCAAGTACAGCTGAAATAATCTTTTTTTTAAAGTACAGCTCAAATTGCGGATGCTTTTCATCTTACCATGTTTGGACGATTGGACTTTAGGATTGGTATAGAACTGATCCTTCTGCTCTAAGAGCGATCCCCAGCAGGGGATGCATCGTGGCTGGCATCAAGTGCCTCGCGGCGGGAAAATTTGAGTGGCAGCGGCGGCCAGGCATGGGCAGGGGAAAGGGCAGGCGTAAGCAGGGGAAAAGCTCACACGGGCAGCCTCCAAAATTGAACGCGTGGGCGGGCAGCAAGCGCGTGCGCATCAGTGCTGATGCCGGCCGCGATGCATCCCCTGCTGGGGATGCTCTAAGCCTCCAAGGACATGTTTAATGGTATCTAAGAGTAAACTTAGTACTATTTGATAGAGTATTATTTGGTGGAAGAATGACAATATTTTGGCATAAGTAAAATGATCATCAAAATAATTCTAAATTCAAACAACAAGTAATTAAAACTAAAATCATTACCATAATTGCCTTTCAATGGAAGTAAATTCATGAGCATCTATAGAATATGTACATAAACATAACCAATGCTCATGGAAATACAAAGCACGGCAATAGACATTAATATGCACCAGTTTCCAGCAACATAACTTAAAGAAAATTGGATGTATATATATGACGATTGCTCTCAGCTTACAGGTATCACACTACAAAAGTGCTACCTCCTTGTCTAGGGAATTAGATCATAGGTTAAAGACAGAACCAATCCACAAATATGCTTATTCTAGACACCAACCCATCAAGATAAGTATGAAAGCAATTTACTAGATATCATATCAATATCAACAATATATGAACAACCAAGTATCTGACCTTATCAGCGAGGCAATGAGCAACATATAAACATATATGCATGCTGAAATTAAAGAACACGAGTGTGGCAATTATATTTAGCAAGGCAAGTAGTGAACAATCCACAAATATGCTTATTCTAGACACCAACTTATCAAGATAAGTATGAAAGCAATTTACTAGATATCATATCAATATCAACAATATATGAACAACCAAGTATCTGACCTTATCAGTGAGGCAATGAGCAACATATAAACATATATGCATGAAATTAAAGAACACGAGTGTGGCTATTATATTTAGCAAGGCAAGTAGTGAACAATTATAAATTGGATATGACACTAGAACCAACATGCAAACCTAAATTGTCCATTTCACCTCACATAACCCAATCATCATTGAGCTATATCCCAAGTCACAACCGGAATACAAAGCCCCCTTGCATAATTGTGCTAGTTGCACTTAAAGAGATCAACGGAAACACTCGCGAAGTGCTGAATTCAAACCAGCGAGGAGATAAGGCAAAGCTTGCGAACACAATGTCTCATAAAATAATTGTGCCGTCATGTAATATGAACATCAACGGTATTTTGAAGATACGATACCTACTGGCCCCAGGGCGGTGATTAGCATGACCACAAGAACAAGCCTTTGGCTAAAGGTGACCAAGAACGGTGAAGCACAATCAAATCACAAGATCAATCACTACTGTTGCCCATATAGGACAGCCACACCTAGGGATGAGAATGGTCCGGTCCAGCGTGGACCGGATCCGGACCACATGGCCCAAAAACAATTAGCGGATCCATGGGTCGACCCTAAATCATATTTTTGGATCCGGTGCCGGACCAATGGATCCATTGGGTCAGACCATTTTTGCTAAGCATTTTGAACTCACCAATGGATCATAATTTTAAATAGTATAAAATTTATGAGACGTAAGATAGTATATTGACACAACAATCAAGTGAACATTGCATATTGGCCTGAAATAAAAACAGTTCACACGGCATTGAGTAAACCACATTATGTTAACATAGTCTCGCAAGGATCAAGTGGATCAGGTCGCCGCTTTGCTGTACTCACAAGGCAGGGTACTTCTACTGATGCTAGATCTAAAACAACAGGACAACCTGAATTCCGAAAAAGTCACTTCAGCAAAAGATGAACATAGTGATGGCAATGCAATTCCTATATGCCAGAATGCATTGGAGTATCTCATTCTGGAGCAGAGGAAAAGAATGCCTGCTCAGATATCAGTGATAAGCCAGTCCAGGAAAAACATATGCCTGCTCAGATATCAGTGATTGCTGTTGGAGAAGAATTCTGACAAGAAGGGCTTCATGCCATATCCCCTTATGAGTTCACAATCATATATGTGTCAAAAACCTTCATGAAAAAAAAACTTGTCAAATTTTGATCTTGGTATGAATGACATACGCATGATTTCCAGGTCTAATGTCAGTCTCACACAAGTAGAAAAACAACATTGCCGGCAATTATAAAACACTATTGAAATTCAAGTTCCAAAAAAATTATGCTAAATTAAGAGGCATGGAGGAAGGCACTGGCCACAGGTTTGGCTTCTCAGCTCTAATGGCAAATCTACAGTATTGCCATGAAATGGGTGTGAAGTATGTTACAGTGTATGCATTCAGTATCGACAATTTCAAAAGAGATAGAAGTGAGGTGCAGGCCCTGATGGATTTAATGGAGGAAATCAATGAACTTTTGGAAAACAGAAGTGTTATCGACAAGCTCGGATGTAAGATCAATTTCTGGGGAAACTTGGGGTTGTTAAGCGAACCAGTGAGGTCAGCAGCTAAGAAGCTAATGGCAAGCACAGCCGGGAAAATTTGGAGCATCAATGGGTGGCCAACCATAAATATTTAAGGGAAAGAACACAGAGAAAATGGTTTGGACAATAAACCAGAAATATTCGTTGAAGCAATTACAGGCAGCAATTACACTATAAAAAAGAACTTAACTCATAGATCATGAGTAAAGAAATTAGACCTAAGAAACCACATTGCTCACAAGAACAAGCTAAACCAAAACAAACACAACTAAATTATTGGGTGAACTAAGTAGATTTGTAATCTTGAATCACCAGAGTACCAGCAAATTATAGAATATTTATATGAATTTAGGGAAGGTCAAGGTCCATGCCAAATGCACTGATCGAGCACCCGTGATGCTACAGACTAAGAGCTTGCGTGCAGAGCTCTCGAGATCAAAGAGCTCAGCAACGAACCTCCCTACGACTATAGGCAGAGCACCACAGGGGATAGGGAACTCACCGGAATCCGGCAACTGTCCCCAGCCGTCGCCGGAGCAGCCGCACAACCCTAGGTGGAACTGGAAACAGCTTGCGACGCGGTGGTGTCTCCTCAAAGCCGGCGACCTGCTGAGGTCTCATTCCGTGCGAAGTAGGCCACAACTGGAAGAGCCCAACTGGAAGAGCCTCGGCGGCGGCGGCGAGGTAGTTGGTGGCGGCGGCGGCGACCGGGCGTCGGGCGAGATGCCATACACGGGTGGTGGTGAGGTAGTTGGCTACTGATGGCACCGACCCAGCAGGACCCATGGATCCATATGAATAGATCCATCATGGCCTTGGAAAATTTTGGTCCGGCCCAATTACCCATTCTTTCTTTTGTGTATGGACCGGATCAGTGGGTCGCTGGACCGGACCGAACCATTCACATCCCTAGCCACACCACCATCTCTTAAACTGGAATAACCAACACCACCACTACTCATCTCCATACCTTGCCATCCTCAACACCCCAACCAGACCGAGCTAAACCCTAGCATTTTGACCACATGCCATCCACATAGGAGGGTAGAGATTTCGACTAAATGCCATCCACACAGGAGGTAGGGACCGTGTGGGGTGCTGAGCTGCGAGAAAATCACAGAAAAACCTCATGGAGAGCAATGGAGAATGCACAACATAGTGACAAAAAGAAGGGAAAAAAATCTAATGCATCTTAAGAGAGGAACTCATTGATAAATAGAGGAGAGCGATATGATCTAATTGCCTGTGAAAGATCTGGTCGAGGCCGTGTCTTTCGCGCGCTCGAGCAGAGCAGTGAGCAGGGATTACAAAACCACGGTTAACCGATCGAAAACCACGGTTAACCGGTGAACCGGTGTGGGCCGGTTTTTGAAAAACCGGTCGGCTAGGTTTGAATTAAATCCAAATTTGGTTCAAATTTAAAATTTGGTGAAAAAATCTGAAAAAATTCCATAAAATAGTAAACATTATTATATGGCTATTGGCTAAAACAGAATTTAAAAATTTGAAATTTGTATGTGTTTTTGTTTGATATGAATAAAAATAAATAAATAAAGGAAGAATATGCGAATATGCCATATATATGCCCTGTCCTGCGTGCCTCATTCGGTCCTTCCCCTACCCGTGACCGACACTTTCCCCATAGTCCCAGACCGAGCACCCCAGCGAGCCTCCCCACTCCCCCAGCTCCTCTACTCTTCTCCCCTCCCAAGCGTCCCCAGCTGCACGGTTTGCCGGAGAAACCGAGCGGTTAGCCGGAGATTCGAGCGGCTAACCGTTAGATCCAGTGGCTAGCCGGCGCAGATCGGCCAATTCGGGCGGCTAGCCGCAGTTCTGGGCGGTTAATCGACGCGGTTTGGAGGTTAGCCGAGGTGAGCGACGGGGCCGGGCGCGCGCCGGCGGCTAGCCGGCGAGGCGCCAGCGGCTAGCCGTCCTTCGCCAGCGGTTAGCCAAGCTAGCCAGTCGGCTAGCCCTCTGTGTGGCCAGGGCCATGGCAACCCCCTCCCCCCGATTTGTTTTTTATTTGATAAATGCACTGCTAGTGTTAGGGTTAGGTAAAGATTAGGATTTTAGCAAATTTTTTTATTTGTTATTAGGAAGAGATTTTGTGTTACCATGCAGTGAGACGTTGAACAAATGGCGGATGAATCTAGCGAGCCGGTTTGGGAGTATGGTCACAAAGTGAAAGCGGGATTCAAATGCAATTCTGCAAAGAAACAAAAGCGGGAGGCGGTGCAAGCAGATTTAAGCACCACTTGGCTAGTCATGGCAGCAGTGTGAAACCTTGTGGATCAGTCCCTCCTAAGGTAAGGGACTTCTTTCGACGGTATCTGTATAGAACCGCCGAAAAAAAGACCGAGAAAGCAAGAGAGCAGCTTAATTGGAAGAAGCTGCGGGTGGGGGGTTATGGTAGTGGTGCACGCGGTTGGCAGGAGCAGGGGCACCACTACGGGGGTTATGATAGTGGTGCAGGCGTTTGGCAGGGCATACCGGGTGATGACAGTGGTGCACCACGTCCCAGGTCACACCCACTCACAGGGGGTTTTGGGACATGTGATCTTGGAATGTTTGAGAGTGGTGGACAAGGATGGCAGCAGCAGTACACAGGGGGTTACAACGAGCAAGAGCAATATGAGTGGGCCATGGCTGCGTCGAGGATGGAGTCAGACTTTAGGATACGAGCAGGAGAAAGATATGAGCATGGCGGTGGAAGTGGGGGTGGTGCTCGCGACCCTGAGCCTAAACTAGGGAAGCTGCGGCAAATGTTCTCGCGATCGAGCTCACAAATGGAACCTCGACCTATTGATGCCTCCTCCACGGTTTAGCCAAGAATTGACAGAGGTAGGTTCTCACAGGAAGGCAAAAAGGTGAAACGTTTGTTAGGCATGGGGTGGGCCAGATGGTTTCATACGTCCGGCATTCTTGGGAGGAAAGCCGATAGTCCTTACTTTGTCGCTGCTATAAGGGAGACACAAAGACTAGGTAAAAAAGTTAAAATTATTTTTTCCTACTTTATGCACTACTTTATTGGTAACTAATCATACTTTGCCATATGTTGCATGTGCAGGAGAGACGATGCAATCACCAAGCGGTCGGGATATTGATGGAATATATTTAGATGACGAGGAGACAGAGATAAAAAGAGAGATGGAGGCGTGGAAACAAGATTGGGGTCACTATGGAGTGACTGTAATGTGTGATTCTTGCACGGGGCCGACTGGTATGAGCATCATAAACTTCATGCTGTACTGCAATGGCACAACTTACTTCTACAAATCAGTAGATGCAACAAACCAGACACAAGACACTAAATTTCTCGTCGAGGTATACTTCGTCTATTTTGTTGTTGTTTTACGCTCTATTACCGTCTAATTAATGTGGACACTTTTTCATGCAGACAATACATAAGGTGGTGCAGGAGGTACGGGTGGAGAATGTTGTCCAGATTGTCACGGACAACGGTGCCAACTACAAGGCGGCGTACTCAACTTACTTCTACAAATCAGTAGATGCAACAAACCAGACACAAGACACTAAATTCCTCGTCGAGGTATACTTCGTCTATTTTGTTGTTGTTTTACGCTCTATTACCGTCTAATTAATGTGGACACTTTTTCATGCAGTGTCATATAGCCAAGTAATTTGGAGTTTCAAACAACAAAAATGGAATTTTAAAGTAGATAGCCTTTTTTTTACTCCTACATTACTTCAAGAATATATTACCTTAATAACCTGCTTCTGCCATCAGCTTGTAGTCAGATTCTCCATGGTCATCCCATGTAGCTCAGACCTTCACCAGTCAGTCATGATGAGAAATCATTTTTAAAAATAAGCAAATACAACATTTCAAAGTAAGAGCAATATAAGGTTGCTATCAAAGGAAAGATAGTAGCAAAGTTATAAAAAATACATCTTCACCAATAAAGTACATAGAATATGTGTTTCCTCATCATTAATCTCACATTAGAGAAGACGATAAATCTGAGATTTTGAAAGAGACATGACACCTGATCGTGTCAATCCTAGACTTTATAAGAACTCCCAATGAATACTATGATCATGATAAAAAATTTTCAATTTGAAGCTTTGTATACCCAATAAAATATTTGCAATGTCATGAACCTTACCCTTTTGAAGTGTTTCTGTTGGTACAATGTCATTGGCACAAATTATTTGCACCTTACAGAGCACCAAACAAATTCAGAGAGTCAAAAGAACAACAGCAAAAAAACACTACTCACAGAATGACTTGGTTCCATGTGACACCCACGGTCACTAATAAATGGCTACGACAACACGTTTAATGGCTAAATATGACAGCATAGGAGAAAAAATGCGAAATCACAAAATTAGAATTACCATGAGTAGCCTATCAAGTCTTTATTCTTCGGAAGGTGCCTAAACCACCTTGCAAATCCCCAAGCACTCACGGAACTTTCGTCGAACAGCCTGCATGCGTGCAACAACAGTTAGGATGAACCATAGGTGTGGGGGAAGCTCCTTGCAATTCCAAGAAGCAAGAAATGAGTACAAAATACACAGCAAACTTGAAGCCTCTTCACCTTCGG
The DNA here is from genome assembly GCA_005191435.1 of Raddia distichophylla. Lineage (NCBI taxonomy): Eukaryota > Viridiplantae > Streptophyta > Magnoliopsida > Poales > Poaceae > Raddia > Raddia distichophylla. Next base: position 2,275,661 of record SPJY01032216.1, on the reverse strand, counting down.
CTCCAGCGATGTGGCGGAAGCTCGCCGGCGCGGATTCATGACGGCGCGATGTGGAAAGAGCTCGTCGGTGCAGATCAGAGACGGCGTGGCGCTGAGAGAGCTCGCCAGTACGGATCCGAGACGGCGTGGTGTGGAACTTGTCGACGCAGATCCGAGACGGCGTGGCGGCGAGCTCGTCGATGTGAGCCCGAGACGACGCGGTGGGGAGCTCGCCGAGGTGGACCTGAGACAACACCGGGAGGACGGCCTGGGCGGAGGGAGGGACGGCGGCGGCGGCGGTCGGGGTCGTCGGATCCGGCGGTGGCGGTGGTCGGTGTCGTCGGATCCGCCGGCGGCGCGGTCGGGGAAGCCATATCCAGTGCCGGCAATGGTGAGGCTCGCCGGATTCGATGACGGTGGCTGGCTATTGGGGTCATTGGATCCGATGGGGGAGGACTGGAGGAGACGCCGACAGCGAGCTCCCACCGCCAGGGAGAGGGATCGGGTGGCAGGGTCGATGGGGAAGGGGAGGAGGAGGGGAGCCATGGAGAGAAGCAGAGGGGCGGTGGCGGGATCGGGCGATGGCAACGATGGGGAAGGGGAGGAGGAGGCGACACATGGAGAGCGGGGCTGGATGGGCAGGAGGTTAGGGTTTTCGGGATGCATACGTGCGGCGGTGAGGGAGCGAGGGGCTGTGTGCTGCGGCCTGCGGCTGTGTCTCGAGCGAATCCACCTGTTGCGTTGGATTGGATGCCATCTAAGGGTTCAGATTGAAAGTTCAAACTACCACCACCACCACGACCACAAGATGCTTTATAATAGTAGAGAAGAGAAGAGATATGAATGGGAAATGCCAGATTATTATGCAACTCTATATCAAAGTTGGCAAGACAATGCCTGGACCACAGGATTAAGTTGAGAAGAATTTAAAGTAGACTTAATGAACAACCATGGTCTAATAGTCATGTCTACAGAGGAGTACTGCAGGGTATACTCTGAAACTGGACTTCGATATTATAGATATTAGATAGAACTTACAATGGTAATATTTTGTTCCCGTTGCATAGTTACATATATTTGTTTATAACATGCATGTGTAATTTTTTTATGTCTTATTTGTAGGTGCCGACGTGCCACTGCCTCCCTTCATTCATCGTTACTGATTAATACGTTTGAGGTAAGCTTTTGGTAAAAAGTTCAGTGGTATGACATCTTGAGTTGTGAACTATGGATAAAATAATAAGATGGTGGATATATAATATATGTTATGAAATATGTAAATTATGTTTCTTTATCTGCTGAGTGGATGATTAAATTATAGGGGAGGTGCTGTCGAAATTTTATAGAAATAAAGGACTTAGTATCAATTTTTCTATTTTTCCTATAATTTTTGTATGTCCCTAGTGCCACATTAGTGCTAAATTGACATTTGTATGTCCTTATAGTTTTTCCGACAGTAAAATTAGTTCCAAATTATAGACAAATTTACATTTGTATGTCCCTATAATTTTTCCTATTTTTAAATTGATTTTTCTATTTTTTTCTAATTTTTCTATTTTCAGCTAAAACAGACCGGTTAGTCGAGCTAACCGGTCGGCTAGCCGAGCTAACCAGTCGGCTAGCCGGGAAAACCGGTGGGTTAACTGACCGAGCCGTTTTTTGAATATGAATTTGAATCTGGCGGGTTTTCCAACGAAATTTCCAGTTAACCGCGAAAACTGGTCGGTTAGCCGAGCCGGGCCTCCCACGGTTTTTGGGCTCGGCTCGGTTATGTAATCCTTGGAGCAGTCGCCTTTCCCATTTCTCCATCGGTGTAGTAGCTAGGGCAGTAGCAAATTTATCAATCTTTTCTCAAATTTATTTTATTTGCTATAATAGCACTGTTTAATGCTAGTTATTATCTTAAATATTAGACATACACTCAGCAGCTGCAATTTGGGTCCTGATTTTGTGATCTATTCTAAACGAGAGCTTTCAATGTGTGGCAGCTCGCGTGGACCTTTCAATGAGCTTTCGCGTGGAGGCTCCACCGTTCAGTCTAGTACTATGTCCTGCAGTCCTGGCACTGCAGGAGAGACTCCTACAGTACTACGACTACTACATCAAAGTCAAAGGAAAGAGTGCCTTGGCCCCACCTGCCATTGAGCGTATGATACGGAAAGGTAGGCATCGTCGCGGCGTATCACGACGGCTCACTTCTCCTTCCCCCGCCCGGGCCCGTTCACTCGAGGCCGCCGTGGCTTCCCCAATCCCCCCACCAGATCTCGCTTTTCCCCAGACCTAAACCGCCAGCGGCAGACATGGTCGGTGCCGAGCCCTCGTCGTCGGCGGAGGACGCCGGCGAGGACCTCGATTTACTTGCTCTCGGTTCCACTTCCACCGCCTCAGCCGCTCTCTCTACCGATCCCTTGCTCCACCCTCATCCTTCCCCCTCGTCCACCGCCTCCTCTCCCACCGTTAGCCACGAGGTCCACGACGCATTCACTGAAGAGGACGGCGAGGATGACCTCGCATCAGTACGCACACCCGATGCCCCGGTCATTTCCGGCAAGGCATCCCCGTACTTCGCCCAGATCACCGTTTCCGAGCCTAAGAAGCACGAGGAGCCTGCCACCGGAGCAGTGGGCGTCGTTCCTGGCACCGGAAGCTTCGTCTCCTACCTCATCACCACCAGGGTCTTCGACGGCGGCGAGTTTCGCGTGCGGCGGCGCTTCCGCGACGTGGTGGGCTTAGCCAACCGCCTCGCCGACACCCACCGCGGCCTCTTCGTTCCGGTACGGCCCGAGAGGAGCATCCTCGAGGCGCAGGTCATGCAACGGCATGACTTCGTGAATCAGCGCCGCGCCTCGCTCCAGCGCTACCTCCGCCGCCTCGCCATGCACCCCACCATCGGCCGCAGCGCCGACCTCCATGCCTTCCTGACCGAGCCTAGTGGTATCCCCACTTCCACGGGCGAGTCACCGAGGTGGAGTCCCGCGATGAGTGATGCCATGCCCACGGCTCTGGCCACTCCAACGCCGCCTGCAAAGAGTGGGATGAACGTTTTTGGGATGTTTAAGAACCTGAAACAGGCGGTGAAAAATGGGTGGGGGGCACTGAGTCCGCCTCCATTGGAGGAGGAGGCTGACACAAAGTTCCTCGTTCACAAGGCCAAGCTCGAGGATTTGGAGCAGCAGCTGACGACGACATCTCAGCAGGTAACTGTCTCTGATTTGTTTGCAATTGTGCATGGTGGACTGGACATCTCAGCAGGCCAATTGTGTATGTTACTCTAATTAGTATAGTTTTGAATTTTTACTGTGGACTGAACACATGATAGATGAAGCAAGCAACTCGATTATGTGTGCTTGTTGAGAAGTATCTGTAATACACTAGCATTTTTGTGACTTGTTTGAGAAATAGATTGTGTGCATCATAAGTTTTCAGTAATATGCATAGTGTACAAAAAGTACAGAGACTAATCTTTTGTGCCACTTGTAGGTAGAGGCACTTGTTAGAGCTCATGATGATCTTAGAGAAACTACAGCTCACTTGGGGATGACATTCTTTAAGCTGGCAAAGTTCGAACAGGAGCAGGCCACATGCAGTTCTCAGACAAGACGAGCTGCTGATATTAACTGTTTTGCAAACACTGTTGTTCAAATCAGTAGATTACAGATAGAATTAAATGCTGAAATTGGGAAACATCTGGTATGTGGAGAACTATAACAAAGGAACATTTGCTTGAATGTAGGTTTTTACAGTTGTGTTTTTTCTTGAATTGATATTTTTTATGCTTTTACAGGGCACTATCCATGAATACTTGGAGACAATGACTTCTGCCCGCAATGCATTTACTGATCGCTCTACAGCTTTGAGTCATGTGCAAGATGTGTCAGAAAATTTACTTCTCCTTCAAAATCAGGTGGCAAAACTTGAATCTGTGTCATCAAGAGGGTTTGATCAGGAGAGACCGAGGTATCAGAAGATTGAAGAACTGAAACAAACTATACGAGCAACTGAAGATGAAAAAAACCATGCACACAAAGAGTATGCACTTATCAAGGTAGATCGCCAAACTTATGGTTTACAGTGAGCATACACTTTATGTTTTGTACTTGTCATAGTGGCCTACACCTATAATACTATTCACAATATTTCCTTTTTTATCTAATGCGTAGTTTAGAATGGATGAAAAAATTAACTAGATAAGATTGATTTTATTGCAATGGTTGCACTCCATATTTCTCATATTGCTCGATACCTAACATGACAAAAAAATGTTCAGTTTGTATTAGATTAGAGGATGGTGCCTTTAAGTTTCTACTTCACATATTACCAAGTTAAGCAGCATGAAAAATCCGTCTACACTCTAAATATGCTTTGTTTCATTCACTTAGCATGATCAGATGTTTCCTGTAGTGATTTGTGTTATGGAATGCTCAATTGCACATTAACAAACACAGTGTTGACCAAGACTAATTCAAATAAGCAATATTTTCGAATTAAACTCTCAGAGGACATAATGAATTTAGACTTTGGAGCTGCAATTAGCCCATTAGTGCAGCATGGGGATAATAGCTGACTTGTTGCTAAAAGACCAAGGGTATGGTTATGTTTATGCTGTGGTGGATGTATTCAAATTACATCAATTGTTAGTGAAGTAACTGATTTTTAAGTATGGATTGGCCTTTAGTTTTAGCTTTGTACAATCTAAAGTCTAAACAATGAATTGGTGACAAGCCGCTTAGGTATGCTAGCTTATGTATTGACATAATAGGAACAAGTTTCTTCAAGAATATACGTGGCTTTAGCTTTTCATTGGGAGATTCTGTTGTCACAAGTCATGACAATATTGGAGGGTGGCTAATTCCTGCCATTTGATCTAGAGATCAGGACATTCATTAAGTTTTCTTAAAAAATAACCATGGGGGGCTTTTCTGATATAACCTTATTTTTAGCAATAAGATATAACCTTTTCTGATCATGCAGGAAAACAATATGACCGAAATTGAAAGATTCAACAAAGAAATTCGCCAGGATTTGGTTGAGATGTTGAAAGGCTTTGTAGCAAATCAGGTAGAAAACAACATTATTCTTTTTGCTGTTGTTTGCATGATCGTTTGACCGCAAAATCTGTAAAGAGTTATAAAATCATTTGAAATGACAAGTAAATGTAATGTTTTTTGGATACAATAACATCTAAACTCTGTGCCAGTCTGCTGAAGACGAGCATTAGTTTATTTGCAATAAATGCTGATAGCCCTTTTGACCAAGGAAAATGCATCGCACGAAATAACCAATTTTGTTTTGCCATGCTCTTACTAGGAGCTTAGTCAGCTTAGATGGAGGTATGAAATTGTATCATAATAGGATTTTTATCATGTATGCCATTACTAAGTCAAGGGGTATCACAACAGCCATTATAAAGTCATTATTATTATAGATGCCATTATAAAGTGCCGCTTAGTTTCAAGTATGCCATTATGGGCACTATACGCTGGAAAATACGCACCTTACAGTCAGATCCCAAATGTCATCCTCTCACCTCCTTCCTGCTTCCTCTCCACTCCGATCTCGCCCAACTCTGGCGAGCTCTCCTCCAGCGGCAACGCGGCAAGCTCCTTCGAGCTCGCGGCGGCGGCGGAAGCGCAGTGACGGCGGCAGCGCGTCGATGGTAGCGGCAACCTCGCAGTGGCGAGCTCGCGGTAGAGGAAGCGGCGGCGGCGGCAGAGGAGGAGGAGGCAGTCGGCATCGCGGCCAGTCCCTACGACGGACGACGGCGAGCTCGCCTCCTCCCCCAAATCATCTACCACGACAGAGGTGGTGGCGGCGACGACAAAGGAGGAGGTGGCGGCGGCGACAGAGGAGGAGGGCGGCGGCAGAGGAGGAAGAGGCAGGTGGCGGTGGCGGAGAAGGAGGGCGGCGGCGGCGGCCTCACAGCGAGCTCCCCATGGATGGAGAGAGGATGAGAGAGGGAGGAGGTGAGAGGATGACATGTGGGACCCGGCTGCTAGGTGTGTATTTTCCAGCGTATTTCGATCCGGTGTACCCATATAGTGCTCATAATGGCATACATGAAACTAAGCAGTACTTTATAATGGCCGTTGTGATTCCCCTTAACTTCGTAATGGCATAAATGCTAAAAATCCATAATAATAATAGTAGTAGGTGTGTATACAATATACTGTTGGGGGATACTATCACCTTTCGAATATTTAGCGGAGAAATAGCTTGCGAGCTTATTCCATGAAGTCTTCATGGCTATCTTGTGTTTCTTTTCGCCATGAATTCCCTTCTATATTCATAACGTGAGCAATTCATTTCTCCGTAGTCTATAAATTTAATGGCAGAACTGTTTAGCATTTCTTTTTTTTGCAATGTGCAGGTTGTATACTCGGATCGGATTGCTAGTACATGGGCGAAGGTAGCAGAAAAAACAAAAGGATACACGGGCAGGACGTAGGAAATGTATATATATACTTGTGAATTTTGGGTGGTTTATCTACAACACCAGCATCAAGTACAGCACTGATAATTTGTTACAACTTAGTACAACTCAGAGGTTTAGGCTTTTAGTTGCAGAGACAGTTTGCACTCCCAAGGGGCATCGTGCCAGGAAGTTCTCTTTTCTGGAATCCAACACGTTTTCCCCACATTGAGCTACACTGTAATGTTGAGTTCTTACAAATCACACGGAACTAGCTGACTGGACTCTCCTGCTTCTGAAACATAGACATGTTTTTTTAGGAACTCATGTTTAGTCTTTAAGAAATTGGAAGAGTTGCAAGTTGGCACTTCCATGTTGCCTATATCCACACCTTTGTTCCCTTTCAACATCTGATCTCATGTATATTGATTCATGGAACGAGTGAAATGATCTGTGATGTACAAGGATTTGGCTGGATATTATGCTGGGCAGCACCAGGCACAGGTAGCCACGTCGCCGCGAGAGGTGAGCCACCCATCTCCCAAACTGCTGACTGGACATGCTCGCGAGCCAGTAATACCCAGGTTTGGCGCCTACCAGGCGAGCCTGTTTCAGAGCCATCGGCATCGGCATCACTGCTTATCATCCTACACGTAGGTGTCCTCTTGTCCCTTGTCCCTGCTCAGCTTGCTCAGTTGCTTGCCACTACTGCATTCTCCTGTATTTGTTCGAGGAAGATTTCCTCCGACCTCCGTCCTCCGGGCTCTCTGGTCCCTGGAAATGGTTCGCCACAAACGGAAACACGCGGGCGACCGGTGTGCCGCTCCAGCTCTGCCATGACATCTAAACCATGTCCACCACAGCAAATTCCCCCAAGAATATAGATTTAGCATTCCGCTCGCTGCTCCTACATGAGGCGTCGGGCGAGTGAAGCCGTCTCTGTCCCACTTTATCTTTTGTTTTTTCGTTTGCCAAAATTTACTGTCCAATAGAATTCGCCGATTGCACCTCGGTGCCTTCTTTGTCCTCTACTGGGCCTCATAAAGTCGTGTCATTTTCGGTCGGTAGTAGCTAGCAAATTTCATTCCATTTTGCCATGTTTCTGACCCGATAAGATGATTGGAATTTTAAATTTCACACGCTATGAGAAAACCTTGGATAGGTAAAGGTTAAAATACTTGGTAGCTGGAACGAATAGATGAGAGGAGAGCAAAGGTGAAGGGGAGGAGAGCTCTGCTGTTGTACACTTGTACCAAGTACCAACGGCCAGGCGCTGCTCCATCTCTGAACTCCCGGCACTTCGCCTCGCCGCCGGCGCGTCGGCGTCGCGCCGCCGCTTGGGGAGAATGCTGCCTCACTCGCCCTCCCGAAACCCGGCCGCATTCAGGTCAAAGCCCCTCCTACCCGCCAAAACGCTTCTCGCTACACCCTCCTCTTCGTCGCGCGGCAGCCTCTGCGTCGCCGCCGCCGCCTCCCGCCGCGGCTTCCTCCTCCTCGCGCCATCCCTAGTCGCGGCGTCTACAGCGATCCAGTACCTCCCCCTCGCGGCCTCCGCCGCGGACGATGAGAAACCGGTCCCGCCGCCGCCGGCCGTTCCGGACTCTGCTCCGGCGGAGGAGCCAGACGCGGCAGCGATGTCGAGGGTGTACGACGCCACAGTCATCGGGGAGCCGCAGGCCGTGGGGAAGGATGCGCGGGGAAGGGTATGGGAGAAGCTGATGGCTGCGCGGGTCGTGTACCTCGGCGAGGCGGAGCTCGTGCCCGACCGCGACGACCGGGCGCTCGAGCTCGAGATCGTGAGGAAGCTGGCCGCCCGGTGTGCCGAGGCCGGGAGGAGCGTCTCACTCGCGCTCGAGGCCTTTCCCCGCGACCTCCAGGAGCAGCTCAACCAATTCATGGACGGGAGGTTGTTGCTATCTCCTTTTGCTAATGAAACGAATTTTACCTCTTTGTTGATTGCAATGAATTTAGTTGATACAGGGTGGGACCTTCTTGTGATGTGTTTGAGCCTTTGTTTAGAGATTTTGGCTCCTGAATTCCTGATCTTGTTGAATTAAAATGCATTTTGTGCTTCTCGTGCTGTACTTTGATTTTGATAGGCGCAGAGAAATGGGATTGTACTTATATTTACTTGTAGTTAACCATGACTCCGTGAGATTACTTTATAAAATTATAGGAAGGTAACTTTTGTGAGCCCTACTAAATGGCTAAGAACATATTGTAACAATCACCAACGAAATGTCATCCTCCAGATTTATTACCTGTGTACTAAACTACTATCACGATCATGTGGGTTTCCGTGCAGGCCAAACTCAAACTTAGAGCCCTAGTTTTGTTTCTCCTTTATCTTTTTGGAAAAAAGTGTACTACGAGAAAAATTGCAATTTATAAGCTTTCCTCTTTGATGAAATATTAACAAGTCTGCCTTTTATTTTACCAGAATTGATGGCAACAGCTTAAGGTTGTATACATCTCACTGGGCACCAGAGCGCTGGCAGGAGTATGAACCTCTATTGAATTATTGTCGTGATAACGGAATCAGGCTTGTCGCCTGTGGAGCTCCACTTGAGGTAATCGATAATTGTTACTAACGCTGTCTAATAAGATTTCATGTGATCAATTCAGAAGTACTTTTATCATCATAATTTCTTGTTCATTGATATTTCTGACAATGTAGACTTGTTACATCTTAGTCATTTCATATTGATTTACATTATTCCAACTGGTAAGCCTTTTTTTGTATTGTGTATTTTAATGCTTTTACCTGCTGCAAAGCACTATTGGACACCCCCTTTTTGCTTTCATCTCCAAGAAAATGTTCTGATATGCAGTATGTTGAATAAATAGCTTATTTTTCTATGCATTATTTGGTAAAAAAATCTAATCCTTTTCTTGAGTAGGTGACAAGAACTGTCCAAGCAGAGGGAATCAGAGGCCTTTCAAAAGTACAAAGAAAATTGTATGCTCCTCCAGCTGGCTCAGGCTTCATTTCTGGATTTACATCCATCTCAGACCGGTCATTGATAGACAAGATATCATCAACTCGTGGATCTCCTTTTGGCCCAAGCTCATATCTATCTGTACAGGCAAGAGTAGTTGATGATTATGCCATGTCCCAAACGATAATGAAAGAAATTACTAATGGAGATCCTTCAGGGATGCTTGTTGTTGTTACCGGTGCAAGCCATGTTATATATGGGCCACGAGGAATTGGTGTCCCTGCTAGGATATCTAAAAAAATGCAAAAGAAAAAACAAGTTGTGATACTTCTTGATCCTGAGAGGCAAGGTATAAGGAGAGAAGGTGAAATCCCTGTAGCTGATTTCCTGTGGTATTCTGCTGCCAAGCCATGCAGTCGAAATTGCTTTGACCGTGCTGAAATATCTAGAGTTATGAATGCTGCTGGTAGGAGGCGTGAAGCTTTACCCCAGGTTATCACTTGCACTGATCGTGCTCTTTTATGTTATGTATCCCAATTGTAACATGCTTCGGATGTAGGTTTTAGTCTAAATACAAAATGGAGGTGTTCGTGTAAAGAAAAAATTTAAACAAGTAGCGAAGAAGTTGTATGTTTGCTTAGTGGAGCCGTAGAATTGAGTGGGTTTTCAACAAACAGTAACTGAATTATTTAAATTTAGTACTGTAAAAAAGATCTTGATGCCATCAGGCAGTTTCTATTTCCTGATAACATCTTATTTACTTATGCTTGAGCTAATAACGTCTTATTTCCTTATGTTTGAGCTAATAACATCTTATTTCCTTATGTTTGAGTTAATAACATATTATTTCCTTATGTTTGAGCTAATGAAATTTCCGATTTGAATTATCACAGGATCTCCAGAAAGGAATAGATCGCGGTGTAGTTTCTCCTGAGATACTTCAGAACTTTTTTGACCTTGAAAAATATCCTGTTATGGCTGAACTGATTCACCGATTCCAAGTAAGTAGCTGTTGTAGACTTGTGTCTATATCTTTTGCTCCTTCTCCTCAATTTCCTATTTATGCATTGATGTCTTACTGGGTACTACTGCTTTGGAGTATGTACTTTTCTTGATTATCAAAAGAATTTCAATTTATGATGCTGATGTGTAGCTAGGAGAACATAGAACTTTTGGCATTTGTGTAATTGTTGAAATGATTATTTTTGTGCAGGGTTTCCGTGAAAGATTACTAGCAGATCCCCAATTCCTGCAAAGATTAGCTATTGAAGAGGCTATATCAATAACTACTACTCTTGCAGCACAGTATGAAAAACGGAAAGGGCGTTTTTTTGAAGAGATTGATTATGTCCTTACTGATACAATTAGAGGTTCTGTTGTTGACTTCTTTACAGTGTGGCTTCCTGCTCCTACCATTTCACTCTTATCTATCGGTGATGATGGTTCTGGTGACAGTTTGGAGTTTATCAAAGCACTTCTGGGATCACTGCCAGATAATGCATTCCAAAAGGGTATTACGGGGCAGAATTGGAACATTAATCAGAGGTTTGCATCAGTACTAATGGGTGGTATTAAACTTGCTGGTGTTGGATGCATTTCCAGTATTGGAGCTGGAGTTGCTTCAGATGTCCTATATGCTGCTCGTCAAGTTTTGAGACCTGCAAGTATGGTAGTAGGGCGCAAAAGATCTCCCATCTGGAAATCAGCAGCTGTTTACAGTTCCTTCCTTGGAACATCAGCAAATCTGCGATACCAGGTACTTCATCAAGACCATATGTGTAATTTCGACTAAAGGGACTGTACTATATTCCCTCAATTCACAAATAATTGACGTTTGGGACGCGTGTCGGTCAAAGTTTTGAAACTTGAGCCACTAATATCTTTTCAAATAATCAGATTGTATATAAAAATTATATGTGTAAATTCATCATGAAAAGTGCTTCGCTAATATTGTACTCCAATTTTAATGAGTTTTCAAAATAAATTATAATAATAATTAGTAGTCAAAGCATCTTGGAGACTATGCAGAGTCAAAAAGGTCAAATATTTGTGACTGGAGGAGTAGATTGGTGACAATGCTTTAAAGTTCTAACTTGAAAATTTGTTCGCTTAAGTGGTTCTGGCAATCATGAAGATGCACTTTGTTTGTGGTTGCATGTATCCGGGCACATTGTAGCAATGCTAAAAACTTAAAATGCTCTGCAATGTACCATGTTGAGGATAGAGTTGCAGCTGCCGTTTATAATTTATATGCTACCAATTGCTCACTGATGAATCACCTTGTCCAGTAGTTTATCACGAATAAATGTAACCTTGTTGTCTCCCCTTCTATATTTCTTGAAAGATCTTCTAATTTTTTCAATTAAATGTGTTTAGATCATTGCTGGTCTGGTGGAGCATCGTCTAGGAGAGGATCTGCTGGCCCACTATAATCAGCCACTTCTTGCTAGCTTGCTGTCCTTCGTTACGCGAACAGTTAATTCGTACTGGGGAACACAGGTTCGTCACTTCTGCGCTTTTGAGAATAATGGTTTTTAACCCTTTTATTGAAACCACCAAATGAGGCTTATATGCTAAATTTTTCCAATCTTTTATTTTTTTTACTGGTATTTTGTTCTGCGTGATTGCCTGTTCAACTGTTCCGTTTGAATAATGGCATTTGTGATAATGATGCTTATTTGACTGAGGTGAAGAGAGAAATCATCGCTATTAAGTACCACTAAGTAATCCTCCTTACACAACTTCTCTTTGATATAACTGAAAATATATTCAGGGAGATGAAAACCTCAAAATGAAAGGACTGGTTTTTTGTACTCCACTGTACAGATCCATATTTATATTACATAACAGCACAAATAACTCGATAACTTATGGCAGTTGTTGCGCTATGTTTGATGCAGCAATGGATTGATCTTGCACGACGTACAGGCGTGCAGACTAGTAAGAAAGAGCTACCTTCTGAAATTTCCAGCTCACCTGAAATTCCACTGTTAGAATGTGGCACAACAGAAGTACAGAATGTGGATGACCTCACGAATCATTCAAGTGACAAAATATAGGCAATGGCCTATCTGATTATGGCCGTTCGACCCAAGGAATAACTTCATTTCGTACATGCATGTGTATGGGAAAGTCTTCCTACAGCAAGATTGAAGCTTCGCTGAATTTGCATTTGTTGGACGACAAGGAAATTTTGAAGGAAAAAAAACCAAAGCTTTTTTATTTCAATATTTGGCTAGAAGGCCATTTTTTACACCCTTCCAGAGTAGACATAATATTTGTACATCAATATCAGGAAGCAACTGAAATTTTGAAACATATATATGATTTACACACTGGAATTCAAACTAAATGCATGGCCTTTACTATTTGTAAAACTACAATTTCCTTATGGATTGGATAGGGGCATGGGGCCAGGTTTGTCACCTGTGACAAAACAGTCTCGAATCCAGAAATCCAGATTACATATGAAGTTCTGCTGTTTTTTCATACAAAAGACCGCAGAGAACCAAAAAAACATACGTACAAGGCCTAAGCCCAATCAAAGAAAAGGGAAAAAAATAAAAAAAACAGTCAATTAATCATATTTCAACGTACAAAATTATTGAACAATGGCTTCTCGAGAACTTACTCCCTCTTGTGCGAAGGTGTTGCAATGACGAGCGGATTTCGGAAGTGGGGAGATTGCAACTTTACATTGAATATCTTATTATTTTTCATAGCCAAATATACCAACAAACTATGGAGAAGAGCTCTTTAAAGAAATGTCTTAACCCCTAAATTAGCTTGAGGGAAAGTTTTTATTATAATAAGTTAGTCTTATGACATCATCAGAATAGAAAGTTTCAAGTGAGATTAGATATCTGCTACGACGGGACAATAGATGAAAAGATAGAGTAAAATTTCTTCGGGATTGGACTGATAGAGAGAACAAGTTGCACACCTTTTTGACGAAGGAGACTTCATGAATTCAGGCTATTACGCAAAATCAACAACAACAATATTAAAAAATAAGAATCCATGTTAGATTAAAAAAATTTATATCAATTACAACAAAAATAATATAAACTCGAAATAAAAATAATAGGAATGAGAGTCCATGTGAGATAAAAAGATCGACTATCGACTACAATAAAAATAAAATTTGCATAAATTTAGAATAAATATAATAGAAATAAGAGTTTATGCTCGACTAAAAAATGATACAAATCTAGCCATCAAAATGTGCGGGACACTCTGCTCATTTAACAGCTGAACTGTTGAAATGACTCAAGAGCTTCTCGAGGTAGTTTCGAGATTCAGATCCAGTTCATTTGACTTTCTTATTAAAAGCGTTAGGACCCGGCCACCATCATGATTGCGAAAAAATAGACTCAAAACCCCAAAGTATACGTATTTTCAAAACGCAGATAAGTCGTTAAGCTGTTAACCCATTATGTTGTTAAGCTGAAAACCTTAAAAGAGAACCGTCATTAAAGTCGACCGAATCAGTCGCGAAGGCATATAAGAGCTGAGGAAAGGGAAGTGAAAAGCATTGAACAAAGAGGAAACAATGGCTGCAGGGAGGAGTTACCTAGCTTAAAAGAGAGACTTCCACACCCATATGATTAGTCTTTTAGGTCCTATATAAAAAAGACTAGTCTTTTGTGAAAAATTTTATACTTTAACATGGCTTGGTATGTTGCTAGGCAAATCAAATCTTTCTTTTTGAATTACGGTCTGACTGTTTAGCATTGTTATAAATGGTATCAAAATCAGGTTTCGAAAGTGTCACGGATAACACTGAGAAAATGTTACTCTTATTTCGTCTATTCATGGAGGAATTGTTTGGCTTAAACGGAAAGGCTTTTCCTCCCTTTAGACTAGTCTTATGGAAAAAATGACTTTTTCATCCTGGGTTTGATCCAAGAAGTTGCCTAGTTTTGAATGAAGGGGCTTTCCTCTTCTAATCAGATAATGTTTATTTTATTGGTTTGCATTGTTGCCAGTCAAGTTAGGCCTCTCCTCCCCTCCTATTAGGGTGGAATCATTGTATTTTCCTTTGTGCAAAAGATGGATATGAGAAAATGCAAACGTGGAATGTTACATGCTACTTGCTACTCCTTTGTGGAAAAGAGACCGTGTAAAAAAAGAAATATGGCAAATCCTCGACGCTATGTTTATAAACTGTGAGAAATATCTAATGTGTTTTAAAATAAGTTGTGAGAGATGGATGTCTCGTGCATCATTCTATTATACAAAGCGCTAGCGCGAAAGCACCGGACGTCCCCCGTGCGACGCGTCGCCCAGAGCCGTCCGATCGTTTCTAGAATCAAATCCAGCCATCCATATTAAATTAACCTTTAAAACGATTTCTTCCGCAACGAACTGAACAAGGCGGGCCGGTTGCCTAATTGGTTACCAGCGCAGGATCTCACCTCGCCCACCATGGTTCGAATCTCAGGCGCTGCGGCCTTTTTTTTTGCGATTTTCCACTTAGCTCTCCTGCCTGCTATTCTTTATTTCCTTCCCCAGTTAAGCCCTTGGACAGCGCGCGCGCAGCTTAGCTGGTAAGCGACACGCGTGCGTTGCCCCAGGTGCTGGGTTCGAATCCGCTCCTTTTTTTTGCGATTTTCCACTTAGCTCTCCTGCCTGCTATTCTTTATTTCCTTCCCCAGTTAAGCCCTTGCACAGCGCGCGCAGCTTAGCTGGTAAGCGACACGCGTGCGTTGCCCCAGGGGCTGGGTTCGAATCCCAGCCCCGCCTGCTGTGTGTTCCTTTTCTCCCCATTGCTTTTTTTTCATTTACTTACGAAGCACCGGACGTCCCTCGTGCGACGCGTCGCCCAGAGTTGTCCGATCGTTTCTAGAATCAAATCCAGCCATCCATATTAAATTAACCTTTAAAACAATTTCTTCCGCAACGAACTGAACAAGGCGGGCTGGTTGCCCAATTGGTTACCAGCGCAGGCTCTCACCTCGCCCACCACGATTCGAATCTCAGGCGCTGCGGCCTTTTTTTACGATTTTCCACTTAGCTCTCCTGCCTGCACAGCGCGCGCGCAGCTGAAGCTCAGCTGGTAAGCGACGCACGTGCGTTGCCCCAGAACCTAGCCCCGCCTGCTGTGCGTTTCTTTTCTCCCATTGCTTTTTGTTTTTTTCATTTACTTACAATGCGAAAAAATGGAAAAATAAAAAATGGATTAGTATTTACTTCTCAAATTTCTGTAGAATGCAAAAAAGAAGAGAAAATAGAGATGGATCAACATTTTAATATTTGACAAAACAAGAAAAATAGAGAACAATAGTACGAAGGCTACGTAATCACTTCTTTCTTTTCTTTTAAATTCTTTTTACGACGGAGCAAATGCGTCATAATATTTCGTACGGATCCATAAGAAAATAAAAAAATGAGTCTTGCTAATAATTGTAAGTTTAGTTGAGAAACGGATTAAGAAATAACCCGTTCTTCTGTTTCGTTCTACCTTTTTATGGCAAACTACAAAAAACCTATTGAAACCAAACCTTTACAGATGAATTTTTTAAAAAATGGATAGAAATTTATGGTACCGGAGTTAGCCAACCACTTCATTCTTTTCTTTTTTAGATTTTTATGACGGACCAATTGCGTCGTAGTATTTCACAATGATCCATAAAAAGAATATGTCCACCTAAAAAAAATATTTTCAAACCAAACCTTCACAGATAAATTAGAAAATAAAAAAGGATAAAAATTTATGGTAGAGGAGTTAGCCAATCGCTTCATTCTTTTCAATTTTATTTTTTTTACGGCAGAGCAGATGCGTCATAATATTTTATGAGGATCCATAAAAGAATTAAAATATTTCTTTCTAAGAGTTTGAGGTTTAGTTGCCCAACGAATTACAAATAACTCATTCTTTTTTCCCGTTCAACCTTTTTAAGAAGGGTTTTTTTCATCCATGCCATTATTAAATTGCATATATTCAGTTCTGCCATTATTAAGTGCATACTGTCTAAAATGCCATTTTTTCAGCAATCTAATCTCAGCGCTGCCATTCTTATGTATTTTGAAGCAATTCCAACTTATACCAAATCAAAATACCAAACAAAATACATCCTAACAGATGGGGTCCACATGTCATACCCTCAACATCTTCTTCCTCCTCTTCTTCTTCCTCCCCACTGTACTCTCTCTCTCATCGCCGCCACTGGTCACCGGAGAGACGTCGCCGGCGCGGAGCTCCTCCGCCGCCGCCACGGAGCTCGTTGCCTCCGCCTCCACCCCCGAGGTCGCCTCCGCCGCCCCGAGCTCCTCATCCGCCGCCACCCCCAAGCTACCGCCTCAGCCCAGCTCATCGCCGTCGCCCGGAGCTCCTCCGCCGCCCCCGAGGTCGCTGAGCAGGGCGGGAACGGAGGAGCTCGAGGCTTCTGGCGGCGGAGGAGGGGGAGGGGGGCGGAGGGCACAAGCAGGGCGGCGACGGAGGAGGCTCGAGGTCGTCATCGGCGGCGGCAGGGCTCGAGCAAGGCGGCGGCGGAGGAGCTCGAGGCCGACGGCGGGGCACGACCGGCGGCGCATCCTTCCTCTCCAGCGTTCACCGGCGGCGCATCCTTCCTCTTCTTCCCCAAATTTCCCAGTCGCCGCCGCCGGATTTGGGGGAGGAGGCGAGCTCCCCGCCGCCTGCCTCGGCTCCTCCTTGGGGGTGCTTCGGCGAGGGCTCCTCCTTGGGAGCTCGCCGGAGTTGGAGATGGAAGGTGGGAGGAAGAAGGTGGAGGCCGGCGAGCTGGAGCTCGGGCTAGAGGAAAGAGAGAGGAGTGAAGGAGGAAGAAGGAAGAAGCTGGGAGGAAGAAGAAGGTGGGGAGAGGATGACAGGTGGGGCCCGGTTGTCATATACGTATTTCTCTATATTTTGGTTCGTATTCGTCGGTGTATGCGTCAAAAATTTCCAGGGTGCGAGAAAGTAAAATGCAAGTTCTGGGGGCTAAGTGAAACAAGGTGCCAACTTCTGGGGGCTACAGTGCAATATACTCTAATTTTAATTGGCTCCAGGAGACGGGACTTGAGAGTTTTTTTTTTTTGGCAAAAGGGGACCAACCCCCAATTCCATTCCAAAGAATAGAATTACAATGGTCTAATTAACAACCAAGGAGCAAAGTTTCTCCCTCAACATACAAGTTTTAAAACTACCATAAAGAAACATCCAAAAACAAACCACGCAATGTTCCTCCAGAACAATCCCCTCTGAGAATTCAAAAGCCATCTCCAGTGCTCCAAAAGCCAACCATCTGTTACTGAAATACTTCTAGCCACTACAGATTCCTAAATCAAAACACCCCGTAGTTCTTCCTCCATCATTGATTGCAGTCTGAATTCAGCATTCTCTGCCCATCTCCCTGATCCTTTGATAGCTTTAGAAGTAGTTTCTTCATTTGCTCTACCCCCATTCGCATAATGTCTTTATCCCCATCTGAATATAGACCTGACCAATAAACAATCATAGCACAAGCCGAATGCAAAATAGTTAAAGGATAATGAATCACATAACCTTCGAAACACCACTTGTTTCTTGCTAACCAAATAACCCAAAGAATGGATAGAATACACACTCCAGCAAATCTACTCCCTTCTGGCCAATTTTGCTTAAACCATTTAAAAGCACCCTCCAAACTCATAGGAGTTTAAAAAACACTCTTAAAAAAAGTATAATTTCCTTAAAATATTTTAAGAAGAACCATTTATTTTTAAAAAAAACAAAAACACTGCATTGTTTGATACCTAGAAAATAACGAGCTGAATTTTAGTTTAGATTAAATTGGAAAATAAGACCAAATTGGTCCATGTAATCTTGTCGTACTGCTCTCATGCCTACCTCTGTGACTCTGCTCTGCCCTGCCCAGCCCTAGGCGATGGATTTTATTGGGAGGGACTACCCAACGGGATCCCGTCCCAAGGGACCCCGACAGGATCCCTCCCTTTCTCTCGCGCACTACGCCTCCCCACTCCTTCCCCACGCGCTCGCACCCGTGCCCCGCTGCCTTCTTCCCCGTCTCCGGCGGCGGGGCGCCGCTGGATCCATCGTCCCCACCTCCTTCTGTAACCATCGCTGCAGCCGTCGTCTTCTCCGTCGTCGCTGGTGCTATGCGCACCTCTGCTGCCCTCGCCGCCGCCCTAACTCGAGGGGGTGAGGTGCGGTTCCCTTTCCACCGCCGCCCGATCGCCTTCACCCCCACCCCCGGCTCCAGTGGAGCCACCGCTGCCTCCGCCGCCGCCCCGATGAACCCCAACCACCGCCGTCTTTTCGGCCCAAATCTATACCCGGCGGTGATGGCGGCAACCCCACCCTAAACCCTTACCCGAACGGCCAACGGCGAGGTCAACGGCGGCAACAACGAGGTCAACGACGAGGTCGGTTCCTCCTTCCTCCTCTACGGCGTGCGCGGGGAAGAGGGAGCTGGACGCGGGGTAGACACATGGCGTTCAGAGAGTGATCCCGTCCGGACGGCATCGCGTTCCCTAGAATTTCTCATTTTATTCTTTTTTGTTGCGAAACGATGGCCTTCTTGGGAGGTTGCACGGATGCCAAGGTAGTCGCCTAGTCGGTGAGCTTGGAGCCCTGGACAGAGTAAGATACTGCCGTGCGCTCGTGCGCGAAGCTTCGTAGCTACTTCCTCTCGACGAGCTACAGGACCCACCTTTGCACGTGCACACCTCCATGAGTCCATCTGTCACTCACGCCTCACCTGCCTCCGCGCCTGACAGGTAATAAGAGACGAACGAGTTCGTGGCTTTTCACACTCGTGTAAGAGTGACTGGACTTGGGGCGACTGCATGCGCGGAAAACTGTTGTGAATTATAATATGGAAAATTGCAAGTGTTGTTCGAAGGTTTTGAGCGGAAAACAAGTTAAACTTCACGAACAAGCAGGATATATTTATTAATTTTGCATAAACCAAATGCTTCACCGTTATCTAGCTATTTTTTTTTAAAATTTATTGTTTTTTCTCATAACTATTAAAATCATTTTAATATTTTTATGGTCCTGCTAAGCTTCTTATCTAAGAACTATAAAAGTTTATCTATCTACTATATAAATGATACAGAATAAAATGGAGCTACCAGATTAATTCTAAAATACTAGAAATCTACTACTAGAAATTCCACATTAATTCTAAACTACTAAAAATTCTCATGTTAATTGGAAAAAGAGATCTACAACGTTGATTAAAGTAGATAGAATTATAACAGGTTACATTAAAAGAAAGAGGCCATATCTATTACACTTATAAAATAAAATAATAAAAATTTGAAATAAAAATAATAAAATAAGAGTTCATGTGATATTAAAAGGAGGACCTCATACCATCTACAAAAAAATTAGCATAAATTCATAATAAAAGGATATCCATGTGGATATGGATGATGTCACGTTAAAGGCAGCTATAATATTCCTTTAAAAAAACTCAGATGGATCCAAAATATTTAATTCAGAACACGTGGTAGCGGTCGTGGACATGGACGAGCCATGTTCAACTATTCTTATTTTTATGTTTTATGGCTACATTGAAAGCCAAATGATTTGGTTTTTGAATCTTTTTTTATCTTGAAACCTCTCCCCAAACTCGCAAAACAAGTCAAACAAAATGGTCAATCCTCAGGACCCATTTTAGAAAGCTCTTGAAATTTATTTCATCAGCTCTTGGAATGGCTAGGCAGCGGCTTTTCCTGCGCCAAAGCGTCGTATCGCACCACGGGACGGAGCCGCGCGCTGCCCCTCCCCCCGCGGCGCACGACAGCACAGACGTACGTGCAGCCAGCCCAACACGCGGCTGCGCCCAAAGACCGCGGGAAACACCCGCTCCCCCAGAGATCCGGCTGCTCCCCCGGCCCGGCCCACCGAGGCGCACGCGAGACGTCCGTGTACACACGACCCGGCCGCGCCCGTGCGCGCGGCAGGCAAGCTGGGCAAACGTGCGCCCCGCGCAAGGCTTTGCGGCCGGGCGGTGGCGCGGTGCCTCGTGCTGCACGGTTGATTGGTGCTATTGGTGGCTTTGGCTGGTGCTGGCGAAACTGCGCGCGCGCGGCGCGCAGTTGCATGTGCCGGCGAGAGCCAACGAGCCAAGCGCCCAAGCGTACCGTGTACGTGGAGTACCGCGTTAGCAAGCGCTGTCGCGCCGGGTCGGTGCGCAAGGCTACAGCGCTCTCGGCTCTCGGCTCTCGGCTCTCGGGTACCCTCGGATTTGGCCGGCCGCGGCTCGCTGATCGGTGATCGGTGGGGGATGGATGCGCCCGGCTCGGTCCCCGTGCGCGCGCGCGCGCGCGGTGCCACCACTCGCCGGGACCCTGGAATTTTATTGACGTGCCACGAAGGCCGAACCCCGAGGGAATGTCATCGTTCAACTCGTGCTGATACAGTACATCTTTTCACCATGTTGCTAGAGCCTAGAGCCTAGCGCGCTAGCTAGCCACCGTGGTCTTGTGCGTACTGTACGTCTTTTCACCTCGTACTGTACGTCTTTTCAACTCGTCCCGACCTTTTCACCATGTTGATACAGTACATCTTTTCACCTTTTCCATTCGTGGCAAGCATGTCTGGAATTCTATTCCTCCGTGGTCTTGTGCGTACTGTACGTACTGCTCCGCTCCGATGATGCATTGATACCATCTGATCTCTGGTGCTAAGAAAAGGTCGGGAGGGGTTTATTTAGATCAAATTAATTAATAGGTCGTCTGGATAAGACAAGTTATTTCTGCTTTTCGATCCAGCATGATTCGTGCTCCGTACCATCAAGGTTCGTGCCTAGGACGATTCGGTTGGTGTTCGAGATTTTCCTCAGATCTCATGCCTTTTTTTTTCTCATTATCTATAGAAAAAAACTCTTGTATTAATTTTTGGAAGCATTACATGTTGTTAGAATTATTAGGCTTTGGCCCAATGTTTAAGAAATAATTTCTAAAAATTCTGAAAGGCCTGTATATGAAAAATGAGAGACACCAATTTAAATAGTGAAGTGTGTTTCTCCAAGCTAGCATATGAATGGGAGAGAGAAAAAGAATAACACATGCGCTCGCTCACCATGTTAGGTTTGGGCTGAGGCGGCGTGTGCACATGACACCTCCGTGAATGGTCTACCGAAACCGCACCCTTGTGCTTGCTCACACACAACTTCCCTTTGCAGTCTATTTTCCTTTTACTCTTCGATTTTTTTTGTTAGCATGATTATGAAATATGGAAATCATGGATCCAATCGTGGCGCGCTTCCGTAACACATCCGACCACTGACTCTGTATATAAACCGCAGGTTCGTATCAAAAGAAATCACATTAGAAATATTAGCGCATTGCCTCCTCTCTGCTATGCCACCACCAAGGATACTCCATCCTATTTTCTCATTATCTATAGAAAAAAACTCTTGTATTAATTTTTGGAAGCATTACATGTTGTTAGAATTATTAGGCTTTGGCCCAATGTTTAAGAAATAATTTCTAAAAAACCTTAAAGACCGTATATGAAAAATGAGAGACACCAATTTAAATACTCCCTCCGGTGTCAAAAAAACTAATCGTTTTAGACACAATTTAGAATACCAAGGCTCCTATAAAAGGCTAGTTGATTCATTAATTGATAGCAATGAATTTATGAAAACTTTTTCCATGGACCAATAGATACACCTGCATGCCTCTCTTTTTGGTTTTCCAAAGGTTTCATCTAATTACTACTCTAGATGAAAGGCTAAAACGATAAGTTTTTAATCACTTTGGATAAAAGGCTAAAACGATTAGTTTTTTGACACCAGAGGGAGTAGTGAAGTGTGTTTCTCCTTACTAGCATATCAATGGATGGGAGAGAGAAAAAGAATAACACACGCACTCGCTCACCATGTTAAGCTTGGGCAGAGGCGGTGTGCGCACATGACACCTCCGTGAATGGTCTACTGAAACCGCACCCTTGTGCTTGCTCACACACAATTTCCTTTTGCAGTCTATTTTCCTTTTACTCTCCAATTTTTTTGTTAGCATGATTATGAAATATGGAAATCGTGGATCCAATCGTGGCGCGCTTCCGTAACACATCCGACCACCGCATGATTATGAAATATGGAAATCGTGGATCCAATCGTGGCGCGAGTCCGTAACACATCCGATCACCGACTCTGTATATAAACCGCAGATTCGTATCGAAAGGAATCACATTAGAAATACTAGAGCATTGCCCCCTCTCTACTACGCCACCACCAAGGATACTCCATCCCAGCATTCGGCGTGCACCAGTCACAGGGAGAGCAGGTCTTTAGAACCCTCATTGAAATCTTGCATATTGTGAGACAATAGGTAAGGTTTTTGTTAGACGCATTGTGCGATTGCTCACGATCTACTTCCTCTACTTCACGGATGTGGTTTTCGTCGCCTTCAACACCGTAGCAACAGGGCCATCTTTATCTTATCTTGTTGTGAGTCTAAGGAGTATCGGTACGTATTACACATTGCCTTAATCGGTGGTTCTTTGCTATTTTGGTTTAAGGGTATATTAGAGGGACGTATAGTTGCTTTTGTATATATGTGTACAATATATTCACGTAGCTTGATGATGTTTATTATCATGCATGTCCATAAATAATCTGATAATTAAATTGAAGCTGAAGGTGCTGTTTTTTTCAACATATATCACCAAGGATGTGTAGTCATAAAGGTCTCAGAGTAATTTGTCCAACCAATGCATGCATGTGATCGAATATGTGATACACGGCACAGATGAATGAAGCAAAGGTAGTATGCAGGTGAAAATTCCGGAGGAAATATAAAAATAACAGGGGTAATTAAATCACCACACACATCATGAGAACATGTGAATTTAGAGAACTAACATACACCTACTCTTTTAGCTCTTGAATCTTGTCCATCCTCTTCTAATGCTGCTAGCCATTTAGGATTTGGGAATGTTCTTCATGAGAATCATAACAAATAATGCAAGATTAATCCTAATCATGGCGAACGCTTAGCTCTTTCGTGGCAACTTCCTGCATAAGAAACAGAGCGCCATGGCCATCCTTACAACCCAACAATTCCAAATTATTGGCCTAATAATCTAACACTCTGCCATCTCGGTTTTTGGGTTACTAGTGAAAACTATTGAATAGATACCACCAAAGGAATCTATGGGAAAGCAGAGAACACGTATCCAGTGAGGCAAAGCACTAAAATAAAAGGCTTAAACGAACCTTGCATGGCCCAGAGAACATGATGCATGGTGCCCTTCTTTGTCATACAGCTATTTTTCTTTTGTGAAAGTATGCCTAGATATAGCTAAGAAAGATGGATCCGTCAATAATGCAAGACCCATAACTTCTGTAATATGGCAATAAAACGAAAGCCTCAGTGGTATCTATCGAACAACTCTCCCTGAACTCTGGTTTGTTGCTAAGAAGCATTGGAGATGTAACTAGATAAAAAATCGAATAAAACGGCAATTACTATTTGTTTTTTTAGGAAAATAGTTACGAACATGGTGTGTCATCCAACAAGTGATTTTACAATATGTGTATCTCCGCATAACCATTTAAGGTCATTTTCCTGCATGCGCGATAATTTTCTGGCATTTTTGTACAATTTTCTTACCGAATTCTCTTTGAAGCTGTTGTATCGGAAAATGGATTGAAGGAGAACTTTCAACAATTGTGCCTACCATCGGGACCAAACAGTGTACAACTTACCTATACATGTAGTATTACTGACTTTTAATATAGGATGGCCATCGTGATAGTTATGACCAGTGAGTTGTGAAGTGTGATGCCACCCGAGCACCACATAGCGCGCTATATATACGCACAGCTAGCCCCTGCCACTCCAATCAAGCTCAAAAAGAGAGAACTCAAACAGCAACCAATCAACAAGCCAAGCTACACACAGAGAGATCGGCCGCCGCCGCCACCGCCACCACAGGCGACGACGTCGTCGACGGCATGGGCAACAGCCTGAGGTGCTGCCTGGCCTGCATGCTCCCCTGCGGCGCTCTGGACGTCGTCCGCATCGTCCACCTCAGCGGCCACGTCGACGAATTCAGCTGCCCGGTCACCGCGGCGGCCGTCCTCGCCGCGCACCCTAACCACACCCTCACCACCGCGTGGTCCTCCGCCGGCGTCGGCTGCCCCACCAAGAAGCTCGTCATCGTGTCGCCGGACTCCGAGCTCAAGCGCGGCCGCATTTACTTCCTCATCCCCTCCGCCACCGTGCCGGCCGACCGGAGGAGGAAGAGCCGGCCGAGCTCCAAGAAGAGCAAGCGGCCGAGCCATCCCAAGGCCGGCGGCGCAAGCACGGCGGCGCCGGCGAGCACCGCGGAGCAGGACAACTACCTGAGGGAGCTGCTTTCCGAGAAGACGGCGTCGGGCAGCCACCGGAGGCGCCGGAGCAGCTGCCGAGTCGGCGTGTGGCGGCCGCAGCTGGAGAGCATCGTGGAGGAGACCTCGGATTAGAGAGCTCGAAGAGCGCTCTTCTTCTTCTCTTTCTCCCACTATTCTTTTGGTTTTCTTTCTGATCTTCCGGTGTGAAACTGTGAATACCACGAACATCAAACATAATTCCTATCGATCCCCTGGCACATGCATGTACAGTGATGTCAAGGGATGAGCGGTTTTTAGCTCGGGAGATCAGGGGAGAATTGAGACAATAATTGTAAGACAATAATTGTAAGGGTCCCAACCTGTACAGAGAGATTCAGTCCAGTTCATTGAAACCTTTTTTTAAAAAAAGGAAAAACGTTCTTCACTAATGACTACTGTTTTGCTTTACAGCAATTTCCCGGTACGGCTCCAAGATTTATGCGTTTTTGTTCTACTCAGATGTAAACAGTTCAATGGAAATAAAAATCAAAGTTGCGACCATTGGCAGATCTAAGTTTAGCTAATGGAAAGCGTAAGCTATATATGTTTTTCTCAAATATTAACGATTTCTAAAAGATTTTTTTTCTGTTACTTTATTAATAAAACCCTCCTGCCAACAAGGTGGCTTATGGTTTGCCATGGTGTGCCTCTTATGTGGTTGGATCAGATCAAGCCAATAGCATGATGGCCACTGATGCTCTCGTGAGCTAATTCCGCTGGTGCATGCATAAAGATCACATGAGCGCTAGAAATTATCATAGCGTGATGGAATCATTAACACTTGTTTCCCTATCGATATTGTCAGTGTGCATGCCATTTCTAATTTCTAAAGCTTATCGCTAAACTTGTAGAAATGGAGCTTGGAAAGGCCAAGGGCCAGTTTTGTTGGGCTGGTCGCAGCAACCCCGCTTTATTAATTGGACCGTCCATGGACCCAGGACCTAGGTTTTTTTTTTCCCCTGAGCGCCCCAGGACCTTGTTAAGGCTCTCTCCAACAGGCTCCTCAAAACACCATCTACCCTAAAATAGAGGACAGATTCTTCTCCTATGTACTTCAACATCATTTCTTATTCCGTTCTCTAAAATAGAGATTTTCTCTCCATTTCCTTATATGTAGAGGTTCTCTTTCCTTCTCCTATACAATTCTCCATATAGAGAACGCTGTTGGAGATGGAAGAAATATAGGGAGAGATTTTCTTTTTAAAAGAAGCCTGTATTTGCCTGTACAGAGAGATTCAGTCCAGTTCATTGAAACCTTTTTTGAAAAAAGAAAAAATGTTCTTCACTAATGACTACTGTTTTGCTTTACAGCAATTTCCCGGTACGGCTCCAAGATTTATGCGTTTTTGTTCTACTCAGATGTAAACAGTGCAATGGAAATAAAAATCAAAGTTGCGACCATAGGCAGATCTAAGTTTAGTAAGCTAATGGAAAGCATAAGCTATATATGTTTTTCTCAAATATTGACGATTTCTAAAAGATTTTTTTCTGTTACTTTATTAATAAAAACCCTCCTGCCAACAAGGTGGCTTATGGTTTGCCACGGTGTGCCTCTTATGTGGTTGGATCAGAATTCAGATCAAGCCAATAGCATGATGTCCACTGATGCTCTCGTGAGCTAATTCCGCTGGTGCGTGCATAAAGATCACATGAGCGCTAGAAATTATCATAGCTTGATGGAATCATTAACACTTGTTTCCCTATCGATATTGTCAGTGTGCATGCCATTTCTAATTTCTAAAGCTTATCGCTAAACTTGTAGAAATGGAGCTTGGAAAGGCCAAGGGCCAGTTTTGTTGGGTTTTGTTGGGCTGGTCGCAGCAACCCAGCTTTACTAATTGGACCGTCCATGGACCCAGGACCTAGGTATTTTTTCCCCTGAGCACCCCAGGATCTTGCTAATAGGGCTGGATCACAGGAAGCGGCCCTGTATAAACTTTAAAAGAGTGCCCACAAGCCACAAGGCAGGAGCGGTGAAAAAGTGACAGGATGATTTTTTATGTATATTTATTTTAGTCGTTACTGAAAAACTAGGTGGCGATGGGTGGGCGCATAGACACATATCGTCCAACCGTTAGATGCAAACAACATTTAGTTCCATGATGGTAGCTATTATCCTATGATTGAGTGATAGGTCTGACCTTTTGAGCCTGTTTTAGCCATATCGCCCAACAGTTGGGCAATAGGTTTCACACATGTAGAAGTGGCAACGAACCGAGCTTAAGAGAGCCAAGGGCCAGCTCGGCTCGGCTTGCTCATTTTCAGGCTTAGCTCGGCTCGGCTCATTCACCACACGAGCTGGAAAAAAAAACTCGGCTCTAGATCGTTCAAAGCTCGGTCCGGTTCACGAGGGCTCGCGAGCCTAATAAACAAATTGAGTAGTGATCTTTGAGGTTTGAAAAATAGGGGTTTGGGAGGCTCTATCAAGAAAGGCCTTTAATTTGAGCATTTGAGGACCTTTATTGGGTTGTGTTGGTGGTATGTCTAATTGTATGCCAGCAGGTGAGCCAACTATTAGTAATGCGGGCTAAACATATACCTAGAAAGCCATGAATCCAAGAGCTACGAGCGAGCCACGAGCGAGCTAGCCCTAGGCTCGGCTCGACTCGGCTCATTTTTTGACCGAGCTACAAAAAAAGCTCGAGCTCAGGCTCGTTGCCCTAAGAGCTAAGCTCGAGCCAAGCCAAAACCGAGCGAGCTATGAGTAGCTTGCGAGCTTCGAGCTAAAAAGCCAGCCCTATACACATGGACATGTTTTGCCACCTATCACCCAACGGTTAGGCCATAAGTTGACACATGGGCCTCTTTTGCCACCTATCGCCCAACCATCGGACGATAGATCTTACATGAGTCCTATTGCCCTTTTATTTGCCGTTACTCTTCTAATTGGCGATAGACACCTATTTTATCAAAAAAACGCCTATTTTGTAATAAACAATTAAATTAAATGTAGAAAAATAAAGAACATGAGAGCATTATGTATCCATTCTCATTTTCCCATGGGTTTAAATGTTTGCTCATAACTAGTCGAGGGAGCTTTACAACAAAAAAAACCCAAATTTAACCATCAATACTATGATAGAGTGGCCAAAGTTGAGTGCCCGTTGCAAAAATGCCTTTAAACATATTGACATTAACAATATGCTCCCCAAGTTGACGAGGCAATTAACAATATGTTTTTTAGTTTTTTTAACAGATTTTGTCATCTTGGCTATGAGAAATGTTCGTTCTTCCCTTGACTGCATCCGAGGCCCAAACAATCTTGATGTAGATTTATGGCTAGAAATGATGTGGTGGATAATTTTAGTGAAATGCATAATTTGAACTTGTTACCATGGGTTCATGGTGGATAATTTGATGGATCCGTTGCCATGTATGATATAATGTGTAATTTCATCGAAGTGTGACATTGACCACCAACGAACAACACTAGAAGCTTATTAAAAGTAGATATAATACGTGTATGTGTATGTGCATTCTGGCTATGTTCTTGTGGGTTGAACTTATATACTTCGTCCTTTTAGATATAATTGATGTTTGAGATGCGTACTAGTCAAAAATTTAAAACTTAAGTAATTAGAACTTGTACATAAAAATTATATGTACATATTTATCTCAAAATATACTTCAATAATATTATAGGTTTAATGGGATTTTAAATTAATTATAACAATAGCTAGTGATCAAAGTTGCATCTTGCAAGCTATACAAAGTAAAAAAGTTTAAATATTTGTACCTTGAGCGGATAATAATTTATTTATTAGATAAAAAGCTAACATTTGATCATGTAGAAGGGGTTTGAAGGAGTTGTCCACTTCATTAGACTTATCTTTTTATAATTTTGAGAAGCATCTTTGAAATTTTAAAACCAGCTTAATAAGTCAAAATGTTTAGATTTTTGAAACATAGGTAAGCAAATAAGCCCTAAAGATATGTTTGCACTTGACAAATTCTACAAGCCAAATGCTTTGGATTCTCCAATGTGTTTCCCAAATATCCTAAACCCACTCTTAAAACTCTCAGTCTAATAGAACGAAATGTTGCTGCTTCTCACACACAAAGGTCTTGTTCTTTTCAACTGAAAGAAGTTTAAAGTTTTAGGCAGATCTTGGAGAGTCCAACAAATTATGAAAAAATATTTTAGAAACACTAAGATGAATCATTTAAAACCCCAAAAAATGACTACAAAATATTACGTATCATTTGGCTTGCACAAAAATGATAAATATCCAACAATAGTTTTTAATTCTAATTTAAACTGCAAGAACAAGGCCTATATGTCTAGAATCACATCTCAACGGTAGCCAAACTTGCCCACAAAATTTGGGTGTGGTCTTTTTTAAAATGATATTATACATCCACGACACTGTAAAGTTTTTTATTAAAAAAACATTGTTAGAACCTAGGTGTCATTCTCATATAGAGTATATAGAGTGATATTTATGTAAAACATGAATTATATAATGGCATAGCTAGGTATGTGTAAATATCCTTTGAACAAAAGATCATATTACAATGCGCATAAAATAAAACCATGGGATCTCTCGTATGTCAGTTACATATTATTTTGCGTTGACTATATAGTAAAAGGTTGTATGATTTAAGGTTGAAATTCTTACATTTTGTCTAAAAGAAAGTTCTTAAAGAGAATACTTTACTTGCCATTGAGACTTAGCCGACTCCACTGCCTGCCATCAAGATTTTACAACCTCATCATTTGTTATCCCCTCTTAAACTTCTTCCTCTCAATATCATTACTTCTTGACCGGTCAAGCCACAACATTGTTGCATATACCCTTATCTTTACAATACGTTGCAAAATAAGAAAGTTCATAAAAGCTGGAATTTCATAAAATAATGAGGAAAAAAATCTATGTACTCTTGAAATTATGTGTACTGGAATCTAAAAGTGAATTATGAAAATTCGGCACGTAAACTTTATATTAATATTAATGTTACCTACCATGCATATATCATGAAACGAGATTAGAAATAGAAATATAGAAAACTATGAAATTTGCACAAATAGAACATGATTTTACATGAATTCAGAAATTTCATAACTTAATCTATTATATATATAAAGGAGGGGAAAAAGAAGCCACCACATTCGTCCACATCATCCAAATTATTTCAGCCGTTCGATCAATGGTGGGACCAAATTATAACGGCCAAGATCAATCAAAGAAATTCTCACATAAATCAAAAAAAAAAAGATCTATGCCGTTGATTTTGTGGGGCCGGATTATAACGGCTTAGATTAAAAGAAGAATATTAGAAATTCGGATTAAATACTAAAGATGATATAATATGGTTATTTTATCCGTTCAATCAACTGTGGGACCAAATTTTGGCTTGGGCTCGCCGGACTCCGTCCGATTGCGATCGGACGCCGTCCGGTGGGACTGAAATTTTTCCCACTCGAGTCTTTGGCTATACCGACTTCGCCCGACGTCACACCTAGGGTTGTTGGCCTATCTTGTCTACTTGTGGAATCGGCGGGAGGTTTCGCGCCTAAAGAGAATATCTGGCTTTGAACTTGGCGGCTACGAAAACCCTGGACAGCTGTACTCCCCCGAACTCTCTCGAACCCTGGACAGCTGTACTCGTTCTGGATGGTTCGCTCAAGACTAACACTTGGCACTCTCGGAACCCCTATGACCTGTGCTCAGTGGGACCCTGCAATCATAGAGATGTTGTCGATCTGCTGAGTTGGGCCGAAGACGCACACAAGGAAATCAGAGAAACTATTAAACAAAGGTCCTTATCCTTGGCGTTCCTACTGTACGGCCTAGTTGCCATCAATTACCAAAATCATTAAGCCCATGGGGAGGACTGCAGCCGCAGGCGGAGGCGGGCAGCGGGCGTGGACGAGTGCGGCGGACGGCGACCGTCTACGAGGCCATGAGGGCCGTGGAAGGCGGCAGGTGTCGATGAGGGCGGCAGCCACAGGCGCGGGTGGGCGGCGGGCGTGGGCGAGGGCGGCGGACGGTGGCCGTCAACGAGGTCACGAGGGCCGCGGTCAGGAACCCTTGACGAAGAACCGCAACCGCAATGCACAAGAATAAACAGTTGACCCTTTGGCCTAGCCACCGTAGCCTGGGCCATTTTCTATTTTTTGTTTTTTTTTATCAAGAAGGCTGTCCGAAAGTTCTAATATAACCGGGTACCCATATCCGAATTGATTTCTCCGAACATTGTCAATAGGGGTGGAAACGAGCCGAGTTCGAGCGAGCCAGCATCCGGCTCGGCTCGGCTCGGCTCGCTTCGTAACCGAGCCGAGCCGAGCCGAGCTCGGCAGGGTGCCCGAGCTGAACATTGGGCTCGGCTCCTACTCCTACATAAAGGAACTGCACAAGCAACAGGCCAGGCCAACACATCCTACTCCTACATACACTAGACTGGCTCACGAGCCGAGCCCGAGCGAGCTAAGGTTTGGCTCAGCTCGGCTTGGTTAGAGTGACGAGCTCAAAAGTGTGTTCAACTCGTGCTCGTTTATAAATGAGCCGAGCCCGAGCCGAGCTGGAACCGAGCCGAGCCCAAGTAGCTCGCGAGCTTTCAGCTCGTGTTCCAGCCCTAATTGTCAAGTAGTATTCGTCATGTATTGTACTCATACCCATGTATAATCTAAGTACATACTACTCGTACCCGTACCTCTACTCGATGGTTAGATGTACGCACTGACAATTTCTAATCGTTCTAGCATCAGGTATGGATACGGCTCGGACAATACCCACCCTATTTTGTGTCCTAACGAGGGAATGATGGGTCGATGCCAACCAGGTACGTATACTCAACCCATATGCGCTTGGTTGTCTTATTTATATATCTGTTCTATAATCACGCATCTGATAGGCCCACGTTGGGTTAGCAAAATGGAAAATGCATGGAGTATGAATGGTGGTGGACTGTATGATTTTTGAATAATTACGAGATTTATTTTTCGATAGGGGTGGAAGAGTAATTTTTGCATTACTCTGCTAGTTCTGCAGATGGTAAGAATTGAAAGAGTACGTGATATTTCATGTGTGGATCAACGACTTTTTAGATATCGGGGTCGGCAGCAACAATGTGGTTGGAGTGGGTCGGGGGGTGAGTTTGTGGCGGCGGTACTCATGATCACGAGTTGCCCGGATGGACATGCTCCGATGGTTGCGGGGGGTTTGGTGGTGATAACGCAAGCTAGGCGGTGGTGAGTAGCACTTGTTGTCATTGGAATCGGGCTAGAAGATGTTCTGGGGCATCAACAATATGCAATATGATTCCGTTGGGTAGCGGTGACATTGAGAGGTTAACGTCCAGATCTGGGTCGACGACAACAACGTAGTTGGAGTGGACCAGACGACAAGTTTGTGGCGGTGGTACTCACGGGTTGCCTGGATGGAGAAGCTCCAATGGTTGTCGGGTTTTGGTGTTGATGGCGCGAGCTAGGCGGCGGTGGGTGGCACTTGTTGGCATTGTAATCAGGCCAGAAGATGTTTGGGGGTATCGATAACGTGATTCCGTTGGGCAGCGATGACATTGAGTTGTTGACGTTGAGATCGGGGTCAACGACAACAACGTAGAGCGGAGATGTTCGCGAGCGTCGTCACCGTGATCCCGTTGGGTGACAATGACGTCCAGAGGTTGATGATGCCACATAGCCGTCCGATCTAGATGGGACTATACGGAAGTTGCTGGATCTTTCTTTATTGAACATGTATGCAGTCAGTAGTGGAGGATGACGCTCGCTAAAGATGGATTATCAGATCAACAAAAGGTAAGATTCGAACCGTCTGCGGTCACTTTAAGTGGCTGGGTGGGCTAGATAGTTGAATGGGCCGTGGGCTTTTGGGCTGCGGACGCAAGGAGGAAAGGTTGATGTGGAAGACGTATCTCAAATAAGGAAGGCATATTATGGGGAAATTTCCAAAAAAGGAAAGGTGTTTTACGAATTTAAGGATAAATTCTAGAAAATTGTTTTGACTTCACAATATTGTAGGAAAATGTTGTTAGTTCACAAAAAATGTGAAATAGGATTATAAAAATTCATAAAATTGAGGAGATTCTAAATGTGGAATAGAAGTTGGTATTTATGGGATATAATTCCCTAGAAAATTTAAATAATGTATTATTCTCATAGGATAAAATAGGATTTGGTTTTATAAAATTAGGGAGTTTCTAAGGATTTGCAAATGACTTTAGCAAACACATGTAGCTTGGAGAGATGATATATACTAAGATTAACGTGTAATTAACTAACACACCAAATAAAGCATAAAAAAATCGGTGCCCAAAATAAACTAGCGCCAAAATCCAAGCGCCCAGAATAAAATGGCGCTAATGTTGGCGCCCAACGCCAAAATTCAAAAAAAAAAAAAACAGGGCGCCAAAATCCCAAAAACAAAAAGGCTGTTTGGAATCGGAAAAAATAGACACAGAAGCAGGAATCGAACATGCGATTCATGAGTTGCTTGCGCACTCCTTGACCAACCCGTCGCTTAACCAGTAGTGTTTATTTGCGATATTTCTTTTCCTTAGCTCTGCATATTGCTCAAGCACAAAATACGAAAAACGAACGAGCGACCTGAAAGCTCGTAGCGCGATCTCTCAACCAACCAGAAATACTCGCGAATCTGTTGGCCCTGCCATTGTATCTTTTGTTATACGTTTTCTCTCGGGTGGGTGTAACCGCTGATCCGCTCGCCGTGGCGCTGGGCGCTGGCAACTATTGCGATAAAAATGGATAGCATGCTCGGGAATAGACTTGAAAAATGGATAGCACGCTTGGGAATAGACCAGAAATCCAAATTAGTCAATTGGAAGTCAAAAAAGTGGGTCTCAACCGAGACCTTATAGACACCGTTGGATCCAATTAGATCAACGCTCCAAAATAATTGGGGTGCGTGCTAAAAAACTCCATAAGCTAAAAGAATTTGATAATACATAATGCCAAATCGGGTAATTTTTCGTGGAGAATAAGAAATTGTCGCATCTTCTTACGTATGACTATTACACGATCGATCAATACCAAAAAAAAAACACAGATGTGTCACTTGAGGGGAAAATGAGTAATCAATAGTCAACCCAATTTTTTTAGGCCGATAGTGAGCACGACGTACTGTTGCCGTTATTTTAGTCAAATCAAAATGATCCAAGCATTATTGAATCTGACACTCCGACATTAGGCATGCATGGTACAGCACTAATGATCGTGTATTGTTAAGACTGACTGTTAGTCGTCGAAGTCATGCCCCCATCTATTAAAAAAAACATGCATGAATCATCCTGTCAGTGTTTACTCCTACGTCCTACTACTGGCCATGCTTCTTCGATGGGTAATAATCAAGTATCTGCTCCTAGAAATGGTCAAGTCAACCTCATAGTGGCCCTCCCGAGAAAAGCCAACCAGTGCTTTCTATGCATGGTCTGCCCGGTTTCTGTCTTTTCGGAGGAAACATGAATATGTTTTGCAGGAAAATTAACAAGTATTTGGACATCCATGCATACACGGAACCCCAATATATAATTATGAAAAAACTACAAATATTAGCTTTACCCATGGTAGTTTCATCATAAGTTTGAGGGAAGCATAAACTGAGTTTAATTTGGAGATGGCAATTAGACCGATGGAACAAATGCATGCGGGTTCTACATCCGACGAGAGCAGGGTGCGGATCTTATTATGTTCCCATGGGTCTGATGGTTCAGGGACCCAAGAACGAATCAGATCTGGCTCGGGTTTTGTTTTTAGCCCACGGGTATTCACAGGTCCTTGAAATAACTACCTAGGCCCCTAGCCTAGCAAACCCCACCCCCCTCGACTAGGCGGCCACTAATCCACCACCGCATGTCCACACCACACTCGTTGGTCTAGGCCTCACCCCTCCCGACTAGGCCAATTGGCCTACTCCATCCATCCCTCAACCTCACAATCCGTCAATCCTGAATCCCCCCTCTGTCTTCCTCCTCAAATCAACAGCGACTTTCACCCTATCTTGAGTCCCTTACTCCCTCTTCACTGATCCTTTGACTAGCCGTGTCTGACTCTCTTCCCTAGCCAGTCCTGACATCGGGTAGATTTGATGACCATGAGCTTATCTGCAGTGAGGATGTCCAAATATAGCGACCACAAAGTCTTGCACGACGATGGTGGTCGGATCCGACGACCACGCACTTATGCGTGGCCACGATGATCGGATCCGGCGGCCACAAATTAATCTTTGTCGTCGGCAATCGTAGGGCTGCATGTGCGGACTGTATAGTGAGAGAGGTCATGCTATAGGCTAGAGTCATTTCCTATGTGTTGTACATTTTTTTATCTGACCAATTGCGTAGACGACTTTAATTGTTACTTCTTAGTGCATGCTTGGTATTAGGCTAAATAAGTGAGTTTCTTCAATTTTGTTAGCTACCACTTTCCTTTTGTTCGTTGGTGTTTTGTGCGGGGCAGTTTGTTGCGACGCTTTTTGTGGGGTCTATGGACACCAATTTAAGGTCCATCAATTTAAGGATTCATGGACAGCTTTCACATTAACGGTTAACTCTTTTAGACCACAACACAACACGTGGAACCCTGGGCTACAGTTACCGCATAATCTAACAGGTTAGTGTGTATATCTAGGAGGCCTCGACATTGCTTATTGTGTCGTGTGGGTAAAGCGTACAACTGGTCATGCTCATGGTTAAAGAGCGAAGAAGGGGGTTTCACATTGTAGATTCCACATTAATTTGATTTGGGTAAGGTTTGTTCGATCCGACCGTGCGTCGTTGCTCAATGATATGTGTTGAGACTGAAAATCTATTATCTTGAGGACTTGAAACATGCATAAGCATGGGTTCTAAGTTGAGAACTTTGGCATGGTTGTTATTGTTCAAATAAATCATAAGATATGTTATCTATTTACTTTATATTTTCTTACATGCATTTTAAAATAAATCTTAAGCTTCTAGGATAAGCAAAAACATGATCTAACCTAGGAAAAACTTGTAAGTATTTACACTGTGTACTTACCTAGTTCTATCGGGTCCGCTCATTCCAACAAGCAGGTCAGGAGCTTTCGTTGTCTTCCTGGAAGGTGGTCTTGACTACTAATTGCTTTCTGATCAGTGTGTGCTTGTGGCCGTGATGGAACACTACTTTTGTTATCTCTATCTTTTGTCTTACATTGATCAAGACTTGTAATCTGAACTAATGCAATATGTTGCTTCTCCCCACTCTGATGTACTTTACTAGCTAATGTAGCTCCGAACTGGTATTATTGTTCTATTTTACTGGATACGCATGCATACTGATTCTTTCAAAGCGTATTGTTAATAAGAGATGTTCGATTTAGTAAAACCGGATCCTAATAAGGATGCTAGCCAACGGTGATCCACTAAAAATAATTCCAACGAATTACCAGTTTCAGGTACTTTCGAGTAGTTTATAAGATTTTTCGTTGTTTCGTATATTTGCATATGATAGTATCAAATAGTTTCATTACGTAGTTTTATAAAGTTTTATACAATTTTGTAAAAAAAACATATAGTTTTATATAGTTTATTGAAGTTTCGTGTAGTTTTATGTTTTACGTCATCATCGTGCAAATATTTGCCTCGTCCGTTGAGAAGCTTTAAAAAAAATGAAGTCATTCGTTCTGGAGCATTCCTGTTACGGAACATAGATATAGTGCACGTGTTATATTCTCAGGAAATAGCCCGCCGGCCGTGTCAAATACGATGGCAACGGGCGCGGAATCCGTGACCGGGCTGCCTGCGCAGCAGCTGACAGACCAAGGCACCGAGCTTCCTTTTTCTCTTCTTCTTTAAACACGCCCATCAGATGGCAAGGTTTAGAAGACAGACTCGATCGGTGGCGATCCGCAACGCATCGACGGCACGCTCCGGCGTCGCGGTTGGCCCGAGCCGAGCCCTGACCGTATCAACGTCGCCGGAAGGGGTCCATCGGGCGGAGGCAGCCGCGGACAGGGACGGTGGCAGCAGCGATCTTCCCTTGTTTGATTCGGTCCTACCACGGCCACCGCCGGAACACATCGACCATCCACAAATATTTAAACCCCAAGCGAGCGAGCGCGCGCGGCGTTTGGCCTGTCTCTTCGCCGCGGACGTGCGGCGCGCGCGGTGTCCATGCGAGCTAGGGGGCGCGCGGCGCGGGCATCACCAACAAGGCAGCAACGACTCCGCCGCGGTGCATCGAGCCATCGAGGAATGAGGAGGCATGCATGGGAGATGGGACATGTTGCTGTTGCCTTAAAAAAGGGTGGCGGCGCACTGGGTACACAGTTACACACCACTGAGCGCGAAGCGGCGGTGTGCCGACCGCGGGAACTATGTACGTTGAGCTCGGGACGGTGGTGCGGCAACGCTCCTGGTCGACGATGAGGAGCGTCAATGACAAGGTAGCTACCAGTGATCAGTGATGGGATGGTGCGCGGGCGAAATGCTCTTGATACAGATACAAATTAGCGCTACCAAATTAATACATTCTTAGGCGTACTAGTTCCGGACAACATATACAGATAACCAGTAATCAGAAATGGAATCCGGCTTAGGCGTGCCAGCCGGGGCGGTGGTGGCCAGCAGCGGCGCGACCGGGTGGTAGCCGGCTTGGAAGTTAGACAAAGATCTGGATATTAACCCACCCTCTGGGTTTCGACCCGACCTGATAGTCAGGTCAAGGTCGGTTCAGGTCCTAGGTTTTACTCGAATCAACCTCTAACCTGACTCGACCAGACCAACCCAGCCAACCAGCACATTTTGATTTCAATCGGACGGTCACTTGCCACTTCACAAATCACAACGCACCAACTCTCGAACCCTAGCGCTAGGCCACAAGTCGTCCTCATTCCGCCAATATGTTGCTAACCTCCTCAATCCTCCCGAACACACTTCTCTCTCATCTCCATTGCCATGGGGAATGGCGTTGCTCTCGAGCTCTTGGCTTCCTCCCCCGGTCCCCTCATGAGCGGCAACGACTCTCTTCTACGGTCCTCCCTTATGACCTCAGCGGCGATTCCATCCCTCGCTAGTCGCAACCACATCTCACCGCCACCAATTAGTTCCTCTGTTTCTCCCCACCTTCTCTTGGATCCAGGGTAGGCGGGGGCCCCGATGGGTCGCGTCAGGTCCAGGATGAGGTGGGCAAATGGATCCCTGACGAGGCCGAGTCGAGGTCAAGTTGAGACAATACCCAACCCGACCCGACCCATCTAGACCTCTAGAGGTAGGAGGAAGAAGATCCCAATTGATTTTTTCAGAAAGTTTTGGCGCTGTTTATTGAAAAAACTTTTCGGGATGAGTGCGGGCATGGAACATAAATTCTAATGCAAATATGATGATCACGGAGGTGTCGAGAACCCCAGCTATCATGGGAAAATCCACTCTCATCAACCATACTCTTGTACAAGCCGTTATCGATTTAGGCCCTGATCTTTTGAGCTGATCTGAACGGCTGAACAGCTGAACGGTTGAAATGACTGAATTTCGAGAGATTCTCTAGGTAATCTCGAGATTCGGTTCCATTTCATTTGACTTGCTTTTTTAAGTGTTAGGACTCACCTTCAAAACAGCGAAAAACGAACCCAAAAAACTCAAAGCATATGTCTTTTCAGAACGTAGATTAGTCATTAAGTTGTTAAGCTGAAAAGAACAGGGCTTTAATGCGGAAGCTTGATCTATAGGACTTAGCCAATCACAAAAGCACCAAAAACAAAACCTTAGGAGACTTGATTACTCACAATTGCTAGGGATGACATCACAGTGAAAAAGAGCTAGGTCCATAGAAGCCTGCTTGCTGATGGATCGATGCAATATATCGTAGGGTCATAGAAAGATGTCGCAGCGACGACCACAACGACGACAGCTACCTTTTCAGTGCCAGCAGTACGCCTAACAGGAAAAAAATTATTATCGTGAAACCCCATCTATTTATCATGTGATGTACACCGGAGAGCCACAGCCAATGGTTGTTTTTTCGACCTCAATCAAGGGGCGTTGATGGAGCGTCTGGCTCCTAAAGACTCGGGCTTTTCTACTAGCCGCGACATCACTTCCAACATTAGCTCATTCTGACTCCCGCTAGCAGCATGCCTCATACGAATCAAGTTGGGTAGCGCTACATACTACGTTTTTTGTAGCTATGTACTACTGGCTCCTAATTTTTGGCCTCTTTTATGCTCAATTTTGAGTAGCTCAAGAAAATTTTGGCCTCCGCCCTGGAGTGTGACTCTACTCTGTTAAGGGTCAGGGCTTCTGCCAGCCTGGGAAACGGCTCATCTCTTACTTTCTGGACGGACCATTGGCTTTCCGGCTGAGCGCCCAGGCATATAGCTCCTCATCTTTTTAAAGCTTCAACTCGGAAGAACAGATCGGTGCTTGACGCTTTAACAAACAACTCCTGGCTAGCGGATCTGCGGTGAAACCTTACCCCACAAATGATCCCCGAGCTCATCTTGCTTCTTCGGCAGCTAGCCCCAATCCAGCTGTCCCCTGACGTGCCAGACCAACTTACCTAGCGCCTCACCGCAGAGGAAAGATTCTCAGTCAAGTCGGTGTACTTGATCCAATTCGCTGGTCGCATTCCCAAGCCAAACCTTCAGAAGGCTTGGAAGCTCTGGGCGCCGTACAAATGCAAATTCTTCCTTTGGACACTGCTTCTTAAAAGGGTCTTCACAGCCGACGCTTTGCTCCGTCGACGGTTGCCAAATAGCTATTTCTGCCTACTTTGCTGGCGAAATCTAGAAACCCCAGAACACCTTTTCCTACAGTGCCACTTTAGTGCCACCGTGTGGACCAACATGGCTACCCTGCTGCGGAACCCGCGTCTCAATCCCCAGAGCTGGACTCAGACAGCATGCCTCGCCAGTTGGTGGTCCGTTGACATGTTGCAGGCACGACCCGCTAGCGATGTCCTCTCAGCCTCCGTGGCTATCGTCTGGTATCTTTGGATTGAGAGGAACAATTGTGTCGACGATTGGGATATCGACCCAAGTCAACCAAGGTTCTTGAATATTGAGATAGGAGACACGCCGAACAACCACGAACAGCAACGAACAGGAGACAGGGGTTTTTATCCTGGTTCAGGCCTCTCGGGAGAGATAATAGCCCTACGTCCAGCCTTTCTTATATATCAAAGATGAATACAAGAGGTGGCTCGACGAGACGAACAAGTCTCGGCGAGATTATGGTGTATGCGAAGTGCTAAAGTATGATCAGGTGTCTACCAGATGCTAAAAGCTAGGTCAAGTC
>SPJY01032216.1:2217454-2232355 GCA_005191435.1 Raddia distichophylla | reverse complement strand
CTGAAAAATCTCAAAGGCCCATGTATGCATGAGGCATGTGAAATTTCTTTAGTACCATATTGCTAGTGGGAGGAGTGGAAGACATGCTTAAATAGTGGAGTTTGCTCCCTCCCACTAGAGAATGTGATGGGAGAGAGAAATAGAGAATCACACGTGCGCGCTCGCCTGCGTGAATGGTCCGCCGAAATCGGACCCTCGTGCTTGCGCAGACGCAGCCTCTTTTTGCAGTTTTATTTCTTTTGCTCTCCGGATTTTGCGGGTCAGATATGGAATATACAAATCGTGTTCGACTCGGTTGCGATCCGTTTGTCTCACGCGTTTTGCTATATAAATCTGCCGCCGCGCCGTCCAGAGGTATAAGATCAGATCGTCCCTAGGGTTTGCCACCTCCCTCTGCTGCGCCGCCGCTTCGGTTCTTCCCCATCCCGTGCGCCGGCGTGCACCGTCGTTCGGGAGAGCAGGTCTCCGGAACCGATCGCCCTCGAGCTCCTGCACCGGGTAGGGCGAATCAGGTTTTTGGGAAGCGCTCGGCGCGACTGCTCGCTGCTTCCTTCTTCCGCTTCGCGAGGACTTCTTCCGCTACGCCGTCGCGATCTGCGTCGGCAACCCCTTCTCCAAGACGGCGTCCGTTTCGGAGGACCAGAACCAAACCTCGCCGTCACTCGTACCGTACGGCGACGACGACAACGTCCAGTAAGTCATCCCCTTCGCAAGTACACCAGAGAGATATACGTGTAGTTTTCTGCATGTATATCTAGGTTGTGCTTCTGTGGTTTCAACCTGTTTTATCTATCACTCAGACGTTGTGCATGTTATATCTTGTTTAAAATAAACCTGAAAGTGCTAATTATTCCAACACTTCCAACATTAGCTCATTCTGACTCCCGCTAGCTGCATGCCTCATACGAATCAAGTTGGGTAGCGCTACATTTTTGTAGCTATGTACTACTGGCTCCTAATTTTTGGCCTTTTATGCTCAATTTTGAGTAGCTCAAGAAAAAAAAAACTCCGCTACTGCGTACAAACGGTTCTTGGTTATTTATGTACTTGTGGCGCGTACCAGCTGACCAGCACACTGCTTGTTCACAGTCTGCTCCGTTGATTTATGTTTGGGCACACCGCACACGGTCAAATGAAAGTTTCAGCTATTTTGGTAGGGAGAAACTATGGTCAAACTTCACGGTCAAATCCTTATATGGCGGTTAAACT
The DNA here is from genome assembly GCA_005191435.1 of Raddia distichophylla. NCBI lineage: Eukaryota > Viridiplantae > Streptophyta > Magnoliopsida > Poales > Poaceae > Raddia > Raddia distichophylla. The sequence continues at coordinate 2,231,146 of SPJY01032216.1, read as the reverse complement.
CAGATACAACGTGCTGACCAGTTCTTGCTGCTTCCTCTCACTCACAACTCACAAGTCACAAGTAGCCGTATACGTGTAGTCTATCGCCTTTGGCTTATGTGCGTACTACCTGTCTAGATGTATCGCTCGGTGCAAGGAGCGTCTTGCATCAGGAATCCAGGATTCTTCATGACAACCATCAATTCCGTATGTTCAACTGAAAATGGATCTTGTGCAGTTGTGCTACCTGATGTTCATGGAGTCATGGGTTTGGTTTGTAGCTGGTCTGGTTCTGGACAACACGCCAACAATATTTGGCCAGCCTGAGCGATGCAATCTTTTTTATACACAAAAGACAGCTTGTGATATCAAATTTGAACACAAAATATTTGTAATGTGAGGGAAAAAAATTGCAGATCAAAACTGTTTACACCCCCCTAATTTCTGTGTATCATTCCTACATCCTTTCTTTCCTATTTGACGTGTTAAAAGGTGCCCTTTTTCTGCAGCCATCGGCAACCATGGGGCCACCCAAAAAAATTAACAAATGTGGCTATAATCCTATCCTAGGAACAGGTACAACAAAATCCTTAAATTACAGTGCCATCATGTCATGTCTTTCCCGCCATTTTCTGCCATTCTTGGGTCAGTACAGCGAGTTCTGGAAATACATGTCCTCACTGGGCTCCTCCTTGGCTCTCGACGCGTGCATCGCGTCGTTCTGCCTCTGCTGCTGCTGGTGCTGGCTCATGTACGACCCCATGGGGTTGTCGAACCCGGAGGAGAAGCCGAAGCCGCTCCCCGCGGCCTGCGCCGCAGCGCCAGCCAGCCCAAACGACGAGCCCTGGCCGCCGAAGCCGTCGTGACTCAGGGAGTACTGCGCCCCGGCGGCGCCGGCATGGCCGCCGGCGACGCTGGTGGTCTGATAGGCCATGGCCTGCTGGTTCGATAGGTAGTGGAGGCTGCTGCTGCCTGCGTTGTCCGCCGGCGGCGTGGGGCGGTAAAGCGCCGCGCTCCCCCGCGCCGCCGGCACGTCGTGGTTGTGCTTCCCCTCGTACGTGGTGATCACGGCGCGCAGGTCGTGGGACGCGCGCTCCACGTGCTTCCGCACGGGGCAGCCGGCCGTGGTGCACTTGTAGTAGCTCCTGTACCCACAAGACACCGTGCATGATAATAAGTATAAGTACAAGACACCGTGCATGATCTACTGGGAACCTAATCAAATGTTATCGTAGAAAGAATTTGGAGACAGAGAAGAGAAGGACTGGGGGAGTCGATGAAATGGGATCAAAAAAAGAAGTACGATGTCAGCTTATTTGTTCAGACATTTTGTCTTCGGTGAAAGTGATGCTTGAACTCTCGTTTATTTCTGTAGTAGAAGTCAAATGCAGTAAAAGCAAACTTATGCTGGCCATGAGTCTGGTTGATGTTTTGGCTGTAAGATGCATAGCTTCTGTGCTGTAAATTCCAGGGGTTGTAAGATGACACAGTACTTTTTGTTTCCGTTGTCTTTGATAATGGAAATGGGGTATACCCCTTCTCGAAGAAAAAAAGTATAAGCTTGCAAGTCACATGAAACCTGCTTGAATTAGAGAAGGAAAATAAATTGCATCTTTGGTTCTTAGTTCTTACCTTGGGTTCGGGTTGCCCTTCACCACCTTCTGGCCGTACTTCCTCCACCGGTAGCCGTCGTCGAGGATGTCGATGTCGCTCATGGTTTGGACGACGACCCTCGGCTCCCGCACTGTCCGGTTGCCGGCCATGGAGATCCCCTCTCCGTCACCATCTTTCCTCCTGAAAATTAGGCGATAGCAATTAAACCTTTTCTGTTCATGCAAGAACGCATTTGATGCGAAAGAAGTTGGAAGTTGTAAGTTGTAACCCAGCACTCACCATCTCTTAGAGTCCGGCTCGTCGTCGTCGAACTCGTCGCCGCCGACGTTGCCAGTCCGCGGCGAGCTGGCGCTGATCTCGTCGTCCCCGAACGACGCCGAATTCTCCGGCGTCGCGGCCGGCGTGCCCGAGAACCCTCCGAAGGAATGCTCGGACGCGTTGCCGCAGCCGCCGCCGCTCTGCAGCACCGGCGCCGCAGCCGAGCCGGAGGCCCGGCGCGTGTTCTGCGGCTTGGCGTGGTTGTGCGTGCCCTTGTACACGATCTCGGTGATCTGGCCATCCAGCGACCTCTCCACCTTCTTCTTGGTCGGGCAGCTGGGGAAGGTGCACTTGTAGTAGCTGCGCGGGTTCTCGCTCCCCTTCACCTGCTTCTGCCCGTACTTGCGCCAGTTGTACCCGTCGTCCGACGACCTCCTCTGCGACTGCGAGTGCGACTGAGAGTGCGGCTGGTTGTAGCCGCCGGTCGCCGGCGCCGGTGCGTGCCGCGCCGCCTCCGACGAGGTCGCCTGGAAAGGCCCCGCGCCGAAGCCCGCGTCCATGCCCCCAGCTTGCTGGTAGCCCCATGGCTGCTGCTGCTGCTGACCTCCGTACGCCTCCTCCCCCTGATTATCGCAAAGGATAAATTAGAGACTCTTGCATATTATCTTCGTTTTGACTATTAGAAGAATAAAATGGCTCGCTACGAGATCGTGACACGACACCATTGACACGACGACAGGTACTCTGTTTGTGTGGTTTCTTTTGGCAAACAAAAGTCAGCAAAGAACCCCTCGAAAAGGGCAAAGCGGATGGGTGCTGATCTCACCGGTGGCGCCGGTGCAATGTGTGGCTGGAAGGCCGCCGCCGCCGCCGCCGTCCGCACGACCTCGTCGGTGTTCACCGCCGCCGTCTGGAACGAGAAGTCGGAGTACGGCGGCTGCCTCTGCTCATGCTCGTCCTTGCCGCCTTGCTCCGCTGCCGTGGTCACCGGCCTCCAGTCGAATTGGAATGCGCCGGCTGTCGGTGACGGGAAGATCTGAAACGAGCGAAACGAACCGCGCGCGCGCGTTAGCATTGAGCATTTGAAATTAACTGAACCATCGCGTGATCGATCATCGATGCGTCTAGGATAGCGCGGGAAATGGCAAGACAATGGCGACGTGGTGTGTTGTCAGTGGAGTTCGATCGTCGGCGAGCTTGGGGCTTACACTGGAGGTCAGGAGGACCGGCGAGTCGAGGAAGTCGGCGGTGCTCAGGCCGGTCGGGATGTTGAAGTAGGCCGACGGGGACACCGGCGCCGGCGAGAGCGGCAGGGAAGGCGGCGTCATCGCCTTGTACCTGGACGCGCCCCCGGCGGCCCCGCCGACGCCGGCGCCGGCGCCACCGAGGAGATCCGTAAAGCTCGTGCTCGCGAACGAGAACGAGCCCGGCCTCGAATTGGCCGACGTCTCGATGCTCCCGGACGACGACGTAGTCATCGGAAAAAGAATTAACTGATAGAAATCAGAACCAGTCGTGTCTCGCGTGGCGTGCTCGAGCGCGTCCGGCGTGTACGTTCCGGCTAGCCGCCGGAGAGGAAGGAGACGAGGTGAGGAGGAGGAGGCGGCGGTGCCACGGTGGACGGAGCGAGAGGGGGGATCGCTTGGATGACCTTGGACGGACAGGAGTGAGGCTATATAGAGGTTTGAAACTTTGACTGTTGACCGGTCAAAGCTCGTGGTGTTTGACTGGCGGCGCATTGGCGAGCGCCTGCGCGACGTGCTGACGAGGGATACCCACCACTAGGGCGAGAGCTTTACCGCCCCGCTGGAGGTGACGTGGCGCACATCGTGTCACGCGGGTAGAGTTTTGGGTGCTCGAGGGGTTGGTGGTCATGGATCGCTTCTTTGACCTGCTCAAAACTCCTCTTGGGATCGAATTGTTTAGGGTTTGGGACGTTTAAAAAACCTGTTTAAATTTGAACTTGTATTATGGTAAAAATCGAAGCTACAGGACAGAGTACAAGATCTGCTTAACTATAATTTGGATCTAGTTAGCTAATTGGAGTCCTTATTCATGGTATACTAATGGACTGTTTGTCCATGGCGGGTGCTTTCTTGCCTGCCTTTTCAGGATTTGGATCTATACCTTGAGAATTTTCATTTATGTTCTGGTCGTAGTATTCGTTTACGATGGATCAGCGGGCTCCAAGTTGCATCCGGCCAGTTGATTTTTCTAGATGCATGGGTTAATTCTACCTGCTGGTAAAGTGGAGTGGAAGTGGATTTGACCTCTTTTCTGTTTGATCACTATTCACTGCTAGTATTTACTTTGAAAGTGTAGATTAATCATAGTGTACAAAAGATTGTTCACTTGGTATACGAACATAGAATTATATATGTTTATCTCTAATGATGATGCATGCATGTATGCATGAACATGTTTTACGTGTACTAGTAAATTTTTATGCTTTGTAACGGAGCTACATAAAGAGAAAAAACAATATATAAATTATAGAGGGTGGTTTAGTGTCATTTTTCATGATTACAATTGCATGTTAAATATTTACTCGATCACTAAATTTTTTCCTTCTTGTCAAATTGGTAACCAAATAATTTAGGGGAAAATTGCTCAAATAACACTCAATTCGTTGCGAAATCACAAAACGACACTCAATTCGTCACCGTTCTCTAAAATAACACCATGACAACGAACTTTATTTTCAAATGACATTTTCGCATTTTCTATCCATTTTCCCATCTTTTCCATCTTTTTTTCCTCCCTTTTCCCCTTTTTCCCGATCCACCGCCATCTCACTCATCTCCGGCGGCGGCAGGCCGGCGATGGGAGCGACGGTGGCGACGGGAGCCACGGCGGCGGCGGCGGTGGCCGAGACAACGCGGCGCGGAGGCCGTGACTATGACGACGAGCGGCGGAAGTGGCGCAGTGCGGCGCGGCGACGGCGACGGCGATGGGAGCGGCGGCGGCGACAGCTAGGCAGTGGCGGCGGCATCGGGAGGCAGCGGCCGGACTGGCGTGACACAGCGGCGACCGGAGGCAGCGGGGACGGCGACCGGAGTGGCGGCGTGCCGGCCGGAGGTATGGAAGAAGGCCAAAAGGGGAAAAAAAAAAAGGGGGGGACGGTGGGAAAAATGCTCAAATGTCAATTGGGAATAAAATTCGTTGCCTCGGTGTCATTTTAGAAAACGGAGGCGCATTGAGTGTTATTTTGTTTTGTGGCAGCGAATTCGGTGTCATTTGAGCAAATTTCCCATAATTTAGCGCTTCGCCTAATTAGCCGAGTTTTAACTGGCGCTTGATTAGTCACCCAAATAAATTTTAGCTACATGTTCCTGATTAGTTTCTTCCATGCCACACAAAGAAAAGTTTTGGTGCTTTTTTTCATGCATGCAAAGTTATCTGATGGAAGAAAGGTATAGAGAAATGGTAGTTAATCACATCCAATAATTTTTCCATTGTGATATGATTTTCGGTGCCGCTATCCTCACGACTAATAAGTTTTGGCGCTTCGCAGCCTAAGTTAGTTTAGATACTTTGCCGTCAAATTAGTTTTGGGCTTTGCCGCCTGATTACACTCGAAGTAAATTAAAGATTTCTACTATTAGTTCTTTCCTAGTGCTATTAGTTTTCTTTCTAGTGTGGACCAAAGAAAAATGAATCTACGCACAAGGTGCCATGTAAGAAAAGAGTAGGTACGGGATAGGTGTATCCAATGGATAGACGTAATTTATTTTTTTTAAAAAAAAAGAATGAAAGGAAAGAGTAGACGTGAGATAGGTGGAACTATCCGATGGGTATACATGATTTAATTTTTTAAAAAAAAATGAAAGAAAAGAGCAAGTATGGGAGAAGAAATGTGTAGTTAATAAAATGGAAGGAAAGAGCATGCAGATGATAGGTGGAGCTATCCAATGGAATATGCGTGGTTTGAAATTTTTAAAAAGAAGGAAAGGAAAGAGCAGGCATAGGATAAGTGGAACTATCCGATGGCTGACATGATTTGAATTTTTTTTAAAAAAGAATAAAAGGAAAGTGAAAACTTGGGAGAGCAGATGTGCAGCTAATATAATGGAAGAAAAGAGTAACAATTGAATATGTGGAACTATCCAACTAGTAGAGGTGGAAACTTTTTGAGAAAGATTGGTTGGCTATGACTTCAGCAGAGATTTGAGAATAGAGATGGATGTGGAGATTAATAGTTGGTGAAACCACCACCGCCACCACCACCACAAGCATCTTTACAATAATCAAGATATGGTCATAAAATATATGTGCATGACTATTAATATAGAAACTTATATGGAGTTGCACGCGCTAGTTGTTCTTATATATGTCTGACATCTATCTATTACTCCCTCCGTCCCGTAATGTTTGACGTTTCCGACAGCATGAGAAAAATTAAGGAATATGTGAAAGGACAATTTTGCCCTCTGTCTCTATCCAGTTTGCTCGTCCGTCGTCTCATCCCTGCACAGCTGCGCTCGTGACCCCGACGAGGCGACGATGATGGCGACCTCCCCATCGCCGGCTACCTTCCCGCCGGCTCAGTCCCCGTCGCCGGCCCCCTCCCCTTCGCCGGCTACCTCCCCTCCGCCCGCGGCTTTCTTCTTCGACACCACCCGCACGCCTGTGGCCTTCCGCTTCCTCTTCTTCCCCTCCGGCGTCTCTCCCGCGGCGGCGCTCCGTTGGAGGCAGGGGCGGCGACGGAGCGCGGGAGGAAGGGGCGGCGGCAGCACGCGGGAGGAAGCAACGGCGTCTCCGTGTGGGAGGCAGGGATGGCGGCGGTGCGCAGGATGAAGCGACAGCGGAGGCGCGCGGGAGGCGGAGGTGATGCATTGGAGGTAGGGGCAAAAATGGTATCCCACACCTGGCGACAAGCTGCTTTGAAGCCCCGACGTCAAACATTTGAAGCCCTTTTGATTTGAACAGTCGGCGTCAAACATTTCGGGATGGAGGGAGTAGAAAACTTACGTTCACTTTCATGCGCCTTTTTTAAGGAAGGCTGCAAAAAAATAAATTTGGTTTGCAAAAAATTAAATTTGTGCCAGGCCCACCTGCAGAGCAGAGAAGTCCAGGTCCTGGGAAATTTCGGTTTCAAATTGGACGGTGCAGACTTCAGGCAGCTATACGGAGTACCATTCATGTGTGGTGTGGTACAAACCTCTTCCATTATTCAAGGAATCACGGGAAACAGTTTGTTCATCTGGAGGGATCCAAGCGTACTATGGGGCTCCAGCGTCGTTGCTTAAACATGAAGCCCAACTAGTTTACGTGATTAGCTCCTCGAAAATGAGCAGACCAGTTAAATAAGCATGTGATTCTTGAGAACTAAATAATTAAGGCAAGGCCATGCGATTTTCAATTTAATAGTCAACATGCAGGACGCACGGGCAATTTGCTCGAAAAAAAAAAGATGCACGGGCAAGCGTTTTGTGTGGACAAGTTAGTCATTTAATCGTTCTTAGTTTGAGCATGCCTGCCTGCATGAGTTTTCAGATGCTCAAACTCCACCTGATGAATTGATCTGCTTGATGTTTTACTAGCCTTGATTGGCTATAAATTCAAAGCTCATGATCTACTCCACATATGATCGTGGTACTTCAGATCAACGATTTTCTTACAAACATATCCAAGATTATTATAATTTACCAGTCTGGAAAAACTATATTCTAGCTTAAAGAAGGTTTTCCTTGTTGAAACTTGAAACAACCTAAAGCCCCAACCAATTGGGAGTCTTGGAAAATAGATCATGGGAGTTTTTTTCTCCCTTTTTTCCCCCACTCTGTTTTTTTTTTAACTGCTAAGAAGTTCTTGGCAGACCATTCAGCGTGACCAAGTCACCAGGACAAAATGTTGGTGCTCCTTGCAAAGCTTTGCATCTACCACCCAGACAAATTGGGGATTCTCATATGCAGTATTGTCGTTGTTTAACGACACCGACTTGAAGCAATTGAAGCTGACCCAAGATGCTGTGGATGATTATTTGCAAGTTTCTGGGACCCAAGGTGCAAGGAAGATGAATTCATGCTGGTATGCTCTCTGCTCCATCTTGTGGCCGTGGACTGATGGGTCCATGGGATGACGTTTCTATACGGTGTTTGGTGAGCACCTCCTCTTCTCTGTGCGGTTCTGCGTGGCGCTCTTCCGTGACGACCCCACAGTCCACAGACACTCTTATGTTCAGCAAACCTGGCTTCTCCTTTGGAACCTCTCTCTTTCCTAGAAAAAAAAGGGAGGCGGTTTCTATTTCCCCGTCTTTCTTGGAAGGTGTGCAAGATTAATTAAGGTTATTAACTCTTGTCAGGATCACAAATACAGTAATCCTGTTACACGCATGTTCCTTTTCTCTTTTCACATGATGATCATGTAATAAGCATGCATTGTGTTCTCAATTACTCGTATGTTGTCCGCTCGTCGTAAATTAACCTGCTAGGGAGTGGCATGGCTAGGGACTAAAATTCTGATGAAATTTTGTGAATTTCAGTAATTCTGTCCATGAGCTTAATGCTTTAGGCACCTAAATATGAATCAAATTAGATTTTTTAGCATTTTGTGGATGGTTTTGGAGGGTTCCGGTGAAGAGGGTGTCTTGCTATAGTAAGAGAAGCACGAGAATCATCAAAATGATTTTCCGACAAAATATCAGTGAGCTTACTAACTTGGGATTCAATTTGGATCGGACCGAGGTAATCATTAATTGTGTATGATTTTCAGACCCATTCTAGCACAACCACTCGACCATTTGATTCCATGTCAGATCGTATTTTGGGTTGTCTTTTTCGAATCATGTTCGGACCGGCACAGACGTCCCAATCGAAACTCTTACCAGAGCTAGATACCTTCGGATTTTTTATTTTTTTATATTTATTTTTATTCGTTTATGCAAAATTATATGTCGAATTGAAATTTAGACATAAATAGGCGCCGGTCGCACTTTGAATTATCGACAGGGTACCCTGTCGCACTTTGGGCGCATGACAGGTTGCTGAGAGTACGTTGCAGGAGAGATCCCGCACCTATCGTCAAGGCACGACAGGCTGTTGTGCTATAGTAACTTTACATTTTTTGAACTTCTCATATCTATTAACATTTCATACCATATTCAACTTACACGAAACAAATTTTAAAATTCATGTAAAATCCTACAGAACCCATTTTTGAAACTTTCAATTTTTTAAATTTTTTGAATTTTGAATTTTGAATTTACACTTGAATTTGTATTTTAAATTTTGAATTTTTGAATTTTGAATTTCAAAAATTCAAAGTTTGAAAAATGGGTTCTTTAGGATTTTACATGAATTTTAAAATTTGTTTCGTGTAAATTGGATATGGTATGAAATATTAAACTTCCAATTTTTGAATTTTGAATTTACACGAAAATTATATGTCTAATATTTCATATCATATCCAATTTAGACGAAACAAATTTTAAAATTCATGTAAAATCCTAAAGAACCCATTTTTTAAACTTTGAATTTTCGAAATTCAAAATTCAAAAATTCAACATTTAAAATACAAATTCAAGTGTAAATTCAAAATTCAAAAAAATTTAAAAAATGGAAGTTTTAAAAATGGGTTCTTTAGAATTTTACATGAATTTTAAAATTTGTTTAGTGTAAGTTGAATATGGTATGAAATGTTAATTGATATAAGAAGTTCAATCTCTCTAGAATTTACTGTAGCACGAGAGCCTGTCGTGCATTCAGTTCACGATCGCCCAGCATCCTCCGTGACGGTATTCTCCAGCAACCCATCGTGCACTCAAAGTGCGACAGGTACCTTGTCGTTTTTTTAAAGTGCGACCGGCGCCTATTTGTGTTCAAATTTCAATCCGACATATAATTTTGCATAAAGGAATAAAAAAAAAATCGATACATTCTATGAGGTGTTTGTTGCATCGTTTAACTTTAAAAACACGAATAATCCTAGAGCTAATATTAAAAACCACAAATTATTTCTCTAACTAATTTTGCAACCACAATCGAAGCTTTCTTCGTCGCAAAACCTTTTTATTCATTTTTTCCGTCTCCTTTGTTTATTTTCTTATCCCTCCTTTCGGCTTATCTGATGTTCTTAGTTCTGAATCGAAAAATCAATGCTTTGACTTTTGTTTTTTTTTTGGTCAAAGTATGTCTCAAAGTTGTAAATTAAAGCACATCAAATGAAACAGGTTTAATTTTTCATGTCTTCTCGGGAAACTCTTAGTTCAGCTTATAAGAGCATCTCCAATGGTGCCAAATTAATTAGCTATAGGGACTTCGACTCAATTTTTTTGCTTATGTGGAGAGAGAAAAAAAAGGAGAAGGATAGTGATTAACTCTTAGTAAGAATCAGTTTATAATGGATTATAAGATGCAATTACACTGTTACATATATATGGGCTCATATCAATTTTTTTAGGCTGTCACAGCCAATTAATTGAGGAGATGGTCTATTTGATATCTATAGATGATATATCCATTTATTATAGCCATCGACTTATTCCAATTAGCTAGCTATAAGGACACCAACTCAGTTTTTTGTTACATGGAAGAGAGAAAGAGAATAGATTAGGTAGTTTATATATATGGGCTCATATCAATTTTTTTAGGCTGTCACAGCCAATTAATTGAGGAGATGGTCTATTTGATATCTATAGATGATATATCCATTTATTATAGCCATCGACTTACTCCAATTAGCTAGCTATAAGGACACCAACTCAGTTTGACGAGCAATTAACTCATAGTTAAGCTATTCACACTATAAAATGCATGCTTTTGCTAGCTTTAGCTATTAAAGCTATTAATTAAGTGCATGGGAAGGAGATGCATGCTTCGAGTAACGAGATAATTAAAGATGATTTACTCTCTTAAACACTATTTCTTGGTCTTGATAAAAAATTTTATACGCCCTACATTTTGGGACGGAGGGAGTAACAAATTACAAGATGCATGCACGCTATTACATATGGATCAATATTAATTTTAAAGAGTATGCTATAACTAGTCTATTAAAAAGATTGTCTATTTGCTATCTACAAATGACATGTGCATTTATTATAGCTATTGATTGGCTCCACCATTGGAGATACTCTAAGCAAATACTCTCTCCGGTCATAAATATTTGACATTTGAGATACGTGCCAGTCAAAGTTTTGAAATTTAAGGTATGAATAGCTTTTAAAATTTTTAGAACGACTACACAAAAAATAATATTTGTAGATTTGTTATCAAAATTACTTTAATAATAATAAAATTTTAGTGGGTTTATAAATAGATTATCATGATAATTAGTGGTTAAAGTTGTGTTTCGTAGCCTGTAAAAAGTTTAAAAAAAAAGAGTCAAGTATCTTATCATGGGAAGAAGTAAGATACGATAAACTGAAAAAATTATAAAACAATATATGTCCGTGGGAATTCTTTGTACCTCGAAAAGATACTTGTTTTTTTATGTGGGGAAAAAGATACATGGCGGTTCGTCGTAGTGGATGCTTTCGGTCCACGGCGCATGCACATACGATGACGCAAGGGCATGCGAGCATGATGCAATGCCGTGACAGCTGTCCCGGTTCTGAACCACCGTATACACGCACACGACAAAGTCTCGCAGATTGCCCACTTGTAAATCCCTCATGCGTTCTTTGAGCTTAGTTGATTCTTACGGAAGACGTAATTGCAGAGAGAGGCGTTAACTGATGGCATGCAAAGCAGGAAGGACAGTGTAGAAAAAGCCAGGAAGATAGTTCTGCACCCGGCTGATGGACGTATGTTCAATTCGTACCGGTGTTGATTTTTCTTTGCGATGGGAGCGGAGAAAGCTTCTTGGAAGGTACATGCCTCCCAAGAAGAGACAGAAGCAGCAAGCCGGCAACGAGCATAGCGCCGGTGCCGTTGCTACTTGCTAGCCAAGCTGTCCGCAGATATGCATGCATCCATTTAATCCATGCATGCATCTTCTTCCTTCCCACGAAAAAAAGAAACTTCGAAACAGAGGAATAGTGTTTTCTTGTCAAAAACTCAAAATGGATGGTCTGAACTCTGTGTTTTCTTGTCAAAAACTCAAAATGGATGGTCTGAACTCTGAACCAACTACTCGTTGTCATGGATCCATCGATCGATCGATCTCAGGAGTCAGCCAGTCAGGAGTCATCTTTTATCAATGCACCGACAAACTGATTAAGCACTCGGCAATAGTAGCTAGCTTCCTGTTTCTTGGCGTTAAAGAACATCGACGGTGATAGCTATAAAAAAACTGACATATTATCTAAAAATAACAAATATTAATAGTGTTAGTTAAATTTAGATCCATATATAATAGTGTGCATGCATATATGCATCTTGTGAATTGCACAAAAAAAGGACCCCCTCTTTGTTCGTTAAGTTGGATTTCCAAAAAGCGTTCGACTCCGTCAGCTCGGAATACTTACTTGAACTGTTGCAGCACTACGGCTTTGGACCAAAGTGGAGAGATTGGATCACTTTGTCCTTATCTTCAGCTTCATCAAAATTGATCATAAATGGGAGTATTGGAAGGCCTTTCAAGCATAGGCAAGGGCTGCGCCAAGGGGATCCTCTATCACCGATGTTGTTCATTCTTGCCCTAGAACCTCTACAGTTGTTGGTCAACAAAGCACGTCAGCTGCAAAAGTTCAGCAGCATATCTGACAAGGTGGATAAAACGCAGCTCTCCATGTATGCTGATGATGTCGCTCTCTTCCTCAAACCAACCTCCCAGGACATGCTCACTTTAAAAACGGTTCTTGGCTGTTTCGGCAAAGCTTCAGGTTTGGAAGTAAACTTGTCAAAATGTGAAATCTTCCCGATTAGAAGTGATCAGATCGACCTGCAGGCTGTTACCGCTCATCTTCAAATGAGGATAAAGCACTTCCCTTGCACATACCTTGGTCTTCCGCTGAAAACCACCTTGCTTAGGAAGAGCGACCTACAACCCCTTTTTGACAAGATTGGAAAAAGGTTAGCAGGTTGGAAGGGATCCATGCTATCTAAGGCTGCCAGAGTAGTCCTAATAAATTTGGTCATCACCTCTATTGCGGTTTATCATCGTATAACTTCGTATAATGTATGCTATACGAAGTTATTACGCCAAAATATAGGACGCATAAGTTTTTTAAAGTTGTCCTATAATATAAGGTATCTCATTATTTCTTTGGAAAAGACATATGCAATTAATTGCTAGTTGAGCTGTTCACGAGTACATATGCAGCATGCACGAAAGCAATTAATATAAGGTGCATCGACCTGTGCACACGCGGGAGAAAAAACATTTCCTGCTAGCTCCATGCATGCGAGCGGGAGAAAAAGTACTCGTACTCGCGGACCAGCGCGCGTGGGCGAGTATTCTTTTCACTCGCGTGGAAGTATTTATAACAGCATGATGCTTCGAGCGATGGAATAATTAATGATGATTTACTCCTTTAAACATTTTCTCTTGGTCTTGGTGAAAAAAGTTATGCGCCCTATATTTTGAAACGGAGGGAGTATGTAACAAGAGCGGGCATCTTCAAGGGGCCTATTTTCCCCTAAACTAGCTATACTAGAGAGAATGAGAGATCATGGTATTAAAAGGCGCCAGATTCTTTCGGTGGTATAGAACTGTTTTATTGTGTGATTAGCTCATTAGCTAGAGCTATTGTCCACTGTTGAGCTCCCGAGACGCTCCACAGATTAGCAAAACCGCATAGCCAGAAAACAAGAAGCATGCATCAAGTACCCGGCCTCGCGCAACTAGATCCCTCAGTGATACACCACAGACAGGATGATACAAATGAGATTGGTACCCATAGTTCGACTTGTACATCTTCACAACCGTTTTCACTTGTCCCCTAAAACTATGGATCAC
>SPJY01032216.1:2135444-2213238 GCA_005191435.1 Raddia distichophylla | reverse complement strand
TGTTCACCAAAAGAAAAAAAGAAGTGTGGCGTCAAGATGGAGATTATATTTCATCACCACCACCTCTGCTTGCTATTATGACTTGTTAATATGGAAGAGTGAAAGACATACTTTCAATAAAATTTGATCGTATCAATGACCAGTAACCTTAATAGAACAGGACAGACCAAGAGCATAATATTGAAAAGAAGATCTCAGTCCCCCCAAAAGATTGACTCAGGCTGTATTTGCATGCCAAAACATCCTTTAGCTAACTTTTCTGCTGGATGCTGCCATTGGCCAAAGTTTCTGCACCACTGCATCCCCTCTCTGCAGACTGTATCACCGGCTGGACGGGTGGGATCATATCCCCATCCACCGCAAGATTGAGAACATTACCATTCCCATCTTGCACTGCTGGAGAAATCGGCACCACCGTCGCAGACATCGATCCTGAACCACCCTCCACATAAGCACCGTCAACCAGTTTCTCATAGAAGCTGTTGTCCCCCAAGTCGTACAGGTTCCCGGTGCGCACCTCCTGCGCAAGCACGCATGGCCAGCAGAAGAGCCACTGCACATAGTCCGTCAGTGATGCTGAGCCACAGCACCACCGGCTCCCAGGCAGTCCGAGCTTCTTCCTCATCTGGATCCTCCAGAAACCACCATAAAGCAGCCCGAAGAAGCACAGGATGATCCCCGCGGCACCAACGGCGTCGCTGAGGTCATAGTCGTGGATGTTGAGTGCAGTGACGTTGAACACCCAGAACGGGGCCAAGCATAGCAGCAGGAACGTCGCAGTGTGCACGTACATGTTGCCGAACCCGAGGCGCTCCATGTTCCAGCCAAACACGCAGAACGTGCACAGCAGCGACAAGTAGCACGCCGCGGGGTCCTCGTCACAGCCAAGCAGGCCTCCTGCCCACACAGGATTGCTGACCACCGTTCTTGTCTCCGGTAATTCAACCTCGATTGTGTAGTGCTGCTTGGTTTCTTCGTAGGAGGTGGAGTCGGTGTCTTTACCTAGAGGGCTGTACACTGTGTACATGCCGGCAGCGATTGGAGCGACGATGCCAAGGACGAAGAAGAAGTTCTCGGCAAACTCAGAGCGCGATCTTCTGGGGTAGCCCCAATACAGGCTACACACCACATACTGGGAGATGCAAGTGACGTGGAGGAGAGCCACCACAAATGATATGTGCGCTCTCTCACTGGGACGGTGCGCGCCATTCTTGCAGTACACCTTCCGGAGCTCGGTGACATCCTCTGGCCACCACCGGAAGAGGAGAACGAGGTGGTGGATGAGGTTCGGGTGCTGGTATATGCTCATGATGGTGAAGAGGCCGTTGAGGATTTGGTTGTTGATCTCTATCCAGTGGTGTCTCAGTGGCTTTGTAGGGAATGCCTTGTTCAGCAGCCCTAGCATGAGCAAGATTAGCATGCCCCCAGAGGCAGCGACACAGAGCAGCCATACCAGGAGAGCAACGTTCAGAGGATGCTTGAGATAATTCTTGCAGATGGTGAAGACTGAACCCCAGTTAATTCTTCTGATGAAGTGAACATGGAGATAACTGCGGGCGTCGGTAGATGGTAGCTGAAAATTTGTCAGTGAGGAGCAAAGATTGATGTTCTTTAGCCATTGCACTGACGGGGTGGCTTTGAGGAAATCAAGAAGGCGTCTCTTATGATGGACTGTCCCTTGCGTTAGTCCATCATGAAGAGTAGGAACTGAGACGTGATATTCAGTCAAAATTGGTGAATCTATGTTTTCTATGTCATCCTGAGTGACACTCTGGCCCATTTATGGAACAACTGAAAATTGTGCTTGTGGAAATGAATGGGCAGAGGATGATCGGCTTGAAGCTGGCTTTCAGAGGAATTGTGGCATTCTGCTGTGAAGTGAAAACAAAGAGTTAGAAATTGAGAATTCAGAATTTCAGACTTCGGGTGGGCTGAATATTTTAAAGCCACTTAATTATAAATGAAAATGGTCGCATGCATCTATGGTGTAGAGGACGGAACAATTTCCATTATCTAAAAGAATAATCAATGAAAAAATATCATACGTACATATAAATTAGTGGAAACAGAAGGCGTATGCTTATGATAGCACGACCAAACCTAGGATTCGATCGTTTTTTTTCCCTTTAGAAAACAGTGATATACTAGATCCAGAATAGTGATAGCAATTAGCAACATCAGCGGGTTCACTTGTCAAAACAGGTTTTTCCTCTTCTACACCTCAAAATCATCATAGGTACAAAGTTAATCCTACCAAACCTAGCAGTTACATAATTAAGCATACCTAGTTACATAATTAAGCATACCCTCCAATTTCAAAGACAAGAGCACAAACAAATATGTATAAACTGAAACAGAAAGTACATCGATGGCATACGGCACACAGCAGACGGGTGGTATGATGATATCCATGGTATGAGTAAACAAAGCTCTTAAAAAACCCTCAAAAAGGAAAAGAAAGGGGCACGAGCATGGCATAGGGGATAAAGCATACCTCTGGGACGGCAAGCAGGAAGCCGATCAAACCAAAGCCTCTAGCAGAACAAAAAGGTCCCCTTGAGAGAATCGACCAGATGGAAAATTCTTCAGATGATCGGATTCAGAGCGCAGTAGAACTGAGCTCCTGAGCAAGGGAAAGGCAGCCGGCAGGTAAATCAGTTCAGAACGAATGACACAAGCGTCATCGAGGTATTTGACTCGAGCTACCGAAGTATAGGATTACCTTGGGAGCTAAGGACCTTTAACCTTGGACGGCGCAGTTCTTGTCAAGGAGTAAAGCAGGCAGGCAGGGTTCGCACATCAGCACAGAGCTCGACTGCTCGAGTGAAACTCTGGGAGGCGGCCGAGAGATGGGCGCACGGGAGAGCCGGTCAAGCTTGGAGGCAGGGCGCCGGAGGAGTGGATCGCTGGACGCTGGTCGGCGGTGTACGCGCTCGATGTCATGTCGTCCCATAAATCGATGCTCCCCGGTCAAACGAAACCGGCGAGCGTTGAAACTTGAAACCAAACAGGGGGAGGTGTGAAGTAGCCTGGACTCCCAGAGAGTCAGCGAAGTCGTCCTGCTTGCGCGAAGACGCCGAGAGGCAGGCAGGCGGCACGGCAAGGTTGACGAGTGCCCGGGGGAGGAGAGCGCACGGGTCTCCATCGTGACGGAGTGACCCCAACAGAGCAGTACAGGAAGATGGAGACGGATCCGCTTGCTGCCGGGGGGATCGTGGGTTCGGTGGCGGGTAGACCTGGCTGTGTCCTCATTAGTCATTCCCACTCTCCGGCCTCCGCCTCCAGGCCCAACCGCGACGCGCCGTGCGCCGCCGCCATCGCCAAGACCAAGCGGGAGGGATCGCCCGAGAGACTGGAGGGAGGTGAGGGGAAGAAGGAGGGAGAGGCGTGGGGAATTGGGGACGGGGAGGACCGGACTCACCGCCTCACCGGAGTATTCGACTCGCGGCTGCGGGTTTCCGCCTTTCCGGTGAGGTTTGGGGATCCTGTGCGGCTGTGCCTCTGAAAGAGTTTTTTCTTAAAAAAATGCAAAGAAATTGTTAATCAATATAAAAATTCATTCTGAAATAGAAAGTTTACTAAGAAAAATGTTTAGATTATGACAAGATCTGATGATGTCGCAAATACACCAATATTATTTACAGTTCCATCACAATGGTTCTATACATTTTTACAGTTTTAATCAACAATGCTTCTTTATAATTTCATTAAATATTAGTGCTTCACTTTTTAAAAATATTCTTAGAAAAATATGTATGGTGTAAAATGGGAAATGGTTAAATAGTTGTTGAATGAAAGAGATATTTATGGGTTAATATCTAATATGAGAAAAAGGTGCCACCCAAATTCTACGGCACAGGGTGTCAAGAAATATTATTCCGGCAAGTGAATTAGGCCTTATTTGTTTCAGATTAAATTAAATTAAATGAAAATTTGTCTTTTTTGTATAAACCAAATGGTGTAATATTTTGTAGCCATTTTTGTGGTGTTTCAAATAGTTCTTCTTAGAATTCGTAAAATATTATTTTATAATTTTTTAATTTTTTTAAAATGTCTTTTGAATGGTCTCAAATTTGATAGTAAAACTCAAACTCAACTTTAACCTCAAAAGTCTTACCAACGGCGAAGCAGCGAAGAGAGAACAGGAGGACGAGGAGTGAGGACACGCACGATAGGTTGGTGAGAAGACGGCGCAAGAGAGCCAAGGCACCAGTCGCACTCTAAATATTAAACTTCTAAATTTTGAATTTTGAATTTTGAATTTACACGAAAATTGGAAGTTTAATATTTCATACCATATTCAATTTACACGAAACAAATTTTAAAATTCATGTCAAATCCTAAAGAACCCATTTTTCATACTGTGAATTTTTGAAATTCAAAATTTCAAATACAAATTCAAGTGTAAATTCGAAATTCAAAATTCAAAAAAAATTAAAAAATTTAAAAGTTTGAAAAATGGGTTCTTTAGGATTTTACATGAATTTCAAAATTTGTTTCGTGTAAGTTGGATATGGTATGAAGTGTTAATAGATAACAGAAGATCGATGAACAGTACCAGCGCACTGTAGCTACAGTACCGGTCGCGAATTGAGAGTGCCACTGCCCACTGGTGCCTTGGCTCTCCTGCGCCGTCTTCTCACCAACCTATCGTGCGCCCAAAGTGCGACCGGCGTCTATTTTTGTCTATTTTTTAATCCGACATATAATTTTGCATAAACGAATAAAAAAATTTAAAAAATTTAAAAATTCCAGTAAACTATGGCTGGGCTAGACTGTTCTCAAGGCCAACCCAAGTTCACTTGTCGAGCGTAACGGCCCACTCCGGCAAGGGGCCTGGTACGAGAACAGCACGAAGCCTAGCAAAGTGTCCAAGGCGTGCTTGGGATCTCTAATGCAGCTTACATCTAATGCAGGCCTGCCTGGGGTGGAGAGCTGAGTTAATATTTCAAGATCTTGCGACAGTTCCAAGAAACTAATCTACTTTGTACTGACTTGTTTTTAGAGTTTTAAAAAACAAATTTAAGATAAACGAAACATGTTTAAGAAGTTTGATATGGCATTTTTCAAACAATCATAAGGCAAAACCTATGTTTAAAGAACTTTTATAACTTCGGCACTAGCTATGATAAATTTCTAAAATATATTATTATGCTATAGTTATACCATATCATATAACTATTTTGTAAATACAAATACTCGTAACTATCTAGTTGCATATAAACATGTTTTGTAATGGCAGCTAGACAACATTTGGCTTTCAATATGTTAACTGATCGGGACAATAGCTATGTATTTTTGCATGCCATTGCTAGTCGTCGTTGCTAGTCGAGGCTACAGTTGAGTGTGACTGAGGCGGAGGGATTGATTGTTTCAGCTTAAATTTAATTAAACAAAAATTTGATATTTTTGTATACCGCACAGTCGCCAATGCCCTGCACAACAACAACTGGCTGATGGACTTACGACGAAATTTCACCCCCCCCCAACCTTGCCGTGGAGCTGGTCTCCCTCTAGCATAAGATCAGTCGTGTTGCGCTACGTCCGACTCAACAGGACCGAGCAGTTTGGCGCTTCTCCGCAGACGGGATTTTCTCTGTCCGCTCAGCATACCGCCTGCAATTTGCTGGAAGGACGTCTCCGACAGCGCTAGCACTCATTTGGAAGCAGTAGGCACCCTCCAAATGCAAGTTCTTTACTTGGACGCTGTTCCTAAGGAGGGTCATGACTTCTGACGCCCTCCTGCGCAGGGGACTGCCGAATAATTACTTCTGCGCCCTTTATCTCCGATGTTTGGAGACCTCGGAACAACTTTTCCTCGAGTGCCCCTTCTCCTGCCACATTTGGGATCTCCTGGCTTGCAGGCTCAACACGCCACGCCTTCTCCGCTTCGCATGGACCCACATTGACGATATCAGTGCCTGGTGGGCTGAGGACATCCTGCAGCCCAACCTTGCCCCGGGTCTAGGATCCGTCGTGCTAGCAATCTTATGGTACCTCTGGATTGAAAGAAACAATCGCGTTTTCAATTCGAATGAGCTGTCACCGATGATCTTCTTTGATTTGCTTGTGGAGGTCCTGCACCTTTGGAGGGTGGCAGGCGCTCGTTTTGTAATAAGTTAGCTTACTTGTAGCGCGCGTCCGGGGGATGTGCCTAAACCTCTCTCTAAATTTTAATCTTGTAACTTTCTTATTGAATTAATACAAGGCAGTTCTCCTGCCTTTTCCTAAAAAAAATGATGTAATTTTTTGTGAAACAAGGTGTTTGCTTTTGTGAGATATTTGGTTGTATGAAGTGAAACATCTCTGAATAACCGCAGAAATATTTTGATTCGGCAATGCTTCATCACTACATCACCCATGTTTCATTGGTATTATCATGTTGTCATGTTTCATCAATGCTTCGCCATGTATCATTAGTTCTATGCTCATGTTTCTACCAGTGTGCCATAAATTAATCCTTCCACCCATAACCGATGGGGAAGGCCATACAATTCACTTATTTCAGCATTCCCCTCATGCGGAGTTTTGTACGTATTCTCTAGTTAATGTTTTTCACTTAAGCTGGTGCGGACATTTCTAAATTAGGTTTAATGCACCGATCAGTTCACCAAAATGTCAAATCTGGACATTCACTCATTCTAACACTTCCCACACGTGGAGGTATCTTCAGACCTTATGTGTGAAATAGAAGTGCGTGGACAGTTTATTTAATTGCATCAACTAGGATTTGAACTTGTCACCTCGTGCTCTTATTTCATGAGTATTAAGTTGCACGCACCGCCCATTTCATAAAAAAGGTATAATTTAATAGAGAAGGGTTCGTAATTCACCTAAGCTGATCTCTATTATCGCATTGTTCCGATGTTGATACATCCATGCTCTGGAAGTGAAGCATGAACAACCATGTTCAGGTATTGAAGCTGTAATTTTGTATGGATATAAGGCCGTTAGAATTTTGTCGCGCAATGTCTATGCGAATGTCGATCCAATGAATTCAAAGGAGATTGCGCTACAAACTCGTTGCTACTGGACACTGGTGGCCAAAGAGGTGTTTGCTACTTGCCGTCCGCCAAGAACGCGACATCACGAATTCGATGGATCGTCAGTATGGCATTCAGTAATTCAGTATGGGCAGGCATGGACTGCTGCTAATTAGTAAATGAGTCTCATTTCAGCGTATCTTCGCAAAACACGAACCAGCGCCGCGTTCCCGTCCAGGTACACCAACCTCATGTACCATGTTCTCCACTCCTCCCTCATCAGATTTCAGAATCACCTTGCCTGTCCAATCAATCGTGCATCCCTCACGGAATTACCATACTACGCCCCCTACCAACCACTGCCTCTCCCGTAAGGCCGTAATCATGTTCACCACGTAAGGACACAAGGGTAATTTCGCGAGTTAATAACACGGAGCTTACTAATTTAAGTGCTCCCGACGAACGCCGTCCACACGCCCGAGAAGCCCGGCCCCGAAAATGACGCCGCCGGCGAGCGCAGGCAAGCGCACCGGCGCCGGATGGGTAGACGAGCCGCTGCTGCCGGAGCTCTCGGGCGGGCACGGTGGCGGGGCGTCGGTCTCCGGCGCGGTGTTCAACGTGTCCACGAGCATCATCGGCGCCGGCATCATGTCGATCCCGGCGGCAATGCGGGTGCTTGGGGTGCTCCCCGCGCTCGCCATCATCGCCGCCGTCGCCGCGCTCTCCGACGCATCGGTGGAGTTCATGCTGCGGTACACGGGCTGGGATAGCGGCGCGCCCACGTACGCGGGGATCATGGGCGACGCCCTCGGCCGCGCCGGCGCCGCCGCGCTCAACGTCTGCATCGCCTTCACCACCGCGGGCACCCTCGCCGTCTACCTCATCATCATCGGTAAGCTCACTGCTCACGCGCGCGCGCGAGGACGCGGTGCTCGCGTCGCGCCTAGTTAATCGTGTCGGGATTAATGATCTTGCCGCACGTCGTAGGGGATGTGATGTCCGGGAGCGCGGGGGACGGAGGCGAGCACGCCGGGGTGCTGCAGGAATTGTTCGGGCTGCGGTGGTGGACGGGGAGGGAGTTTGTGATCCTGGTCATCGCCGTCGTCGTTCTGGTGCCGCTCGTGCTCCGCCGCCGTGTCGGTGAGTTCGCATGAAAATTCATATTGCTTCACTATATTCGCGTAGATTACTTTGTCTATTTTGTTGAGATTCTCGCGTTATTGTTTTGGACTACAGTGGCCCTCTTTTATTTACGATTGGTTTAATTTAGTTTTGTTATGTTAACCAAATTTTTTATTTTGAAAAATCATTTGTTAATTTTTAAAAATCATTGATCGTAATATTTTATAATAACTTTTAAAAGGTGTACGGTTTTTTAAAAATATTTAAAATAATTTTTAGTCTCTTTAATTTATTTAAAAAAATAATAATTTTGGTTTAACCAAATTAAACCGCCCATATCCGGAACATTGTATATGGACAACGATTTGCTGAACCTGTCGTCTTATCTTCGCGGCTGCATTGCGGACACTCAGCCGCGAGCACTGTTCCCCGTTGTTCTGCCATGATTTGCACATCACTTTCACTGCAATAATCTATGGGAAATTATTTGTAGATCACTTTCACTACAGAAAGGAAGTCATTTCATTACTAGTACGCGCGGATCACATGGCAGATATATAGCACAACAGTAGCTCGATCGGCACAGTTCAGTCGATCCCTGTAGCTCGTACGGAGCAGTATACACTCTCGCTCCCAACAATTATTAGATAGGCAGGCCATCGAGCTCCATTCACTCGTCTGACTCAGCTCTCTTATCTCGACAGTCTGTCCCGTCGTTTTCGCGCCACGTTCTTAAGTTCTCGAGCCGCCGATTCCATGGCAAATGCGCGTCATATAATCAGTTTAGAATTTAGAACTAAAAAACCCCTCCCTTCTCTTGCCCACCCCTCGTGCTTATCGCAATCAAACCGTGATGTCCAAGAAGTCGCGGGCCCCCGCCGTGGTCGGCGACGAGGCGGCGGAAGCTCTCTTGCTACCTGATCATGGCTGCGGCGGCGGCGGGGCGGTGGTGCTCGGCGCGGTGTTCAACGTGTCGACGAGCGTCGTGGGCGCCGGGATCATGTCGATCCCGGCGGCCATGCGGGTGCTCGGCGTGGCCCCCGCGGTGGCGCTCGTCGTGGGCGTCGCGCTGCTGGCCAACGCCGCCGTGGACTTCATGCTCCGGTACACCCGCGCCACGCCGTCGTACGCGGCGCTGATGGGCGACGCGTTCGGCCGCGCCGGGGCCACGCTGCTCAACGCCTTCGTCGCCTTCAACGGCGTCGGGACCCTCACCGTCTACCTCATCATCATCGGTAACCTCACGCACCATCATGTGTCCATGTGTGTGTGTGTCAGTGCGATGTGACGAGGGAATGAGTGACACTCCATATGCTTAGGATTGCGGGAGCGTTGCATGCTGCAGGGGACGTGATGTCCGGCGCGGCGAGCGGCGGGAAGGAGCACGCGGGGGTGCTGCCGGAGTGGTTCGGGCGGCACTGGTGGACTGGCCGGGAGGTGGTGCTGGTGGCAGCCGCCGCGATTCTTCTTCCTCTTGTGCTCCAGAAGCGCGTCGGTACGTAAGCCTAGTGTTCTGAGGCCAAACAGAGCGTACAAAATGGTAGAAGCTAGAAATAGCTAGAAATCTGAATTAAAGTGGATTTTTCACACCTATATGCCGCTCCGCATAACTCCAAGACCATCCATTTTGCTTCAAACGCATAGTTCTCGAGTGGCATTTTTAAAAAAAAAGCGATGGGTCCTTCCTCCTCTCTCACTCGAGCCAGCTGCCGTTGCCAACTCGAGCTGCGCGGTTGGGCCGCGCACACACTGAGGCCTTGCCGATGGCGGTGGGAGGCAGGACATGTACACCACACAGTGTCGTGCCACGGCCGCACTGATACCGCGCCGCGGTGGTCGCGTGCCGGCAGGTCAGTGGTGGGGGCGTGGGTGGCGGTCAGCTTGTCGGAGAAGGTGAGAAACTCGATCCAGTAAACTCACCGACTGCAAGGAAACGCCGCGTTCGTCCAATTTACATCCAAGCAGACATCTTCCTAATGGGATTGCTAGAACCCATGCAACTGTGCTCGTCCGTGTGCTCGCCGACGAGTGACAAGCGCACTCACAGTCGTATGGATCCTAGGCGCTCCCTCTTCCTAATGGTTATTTCCGTCCTCTTTGCAACCGCAACTTGGAGACCCCTGCCCACTTATTCCTCGAGCGTGGCTTCAGGTCCCATCCCTAGCAAGGATCTGTCCATGAGTTCAACAACGCAGCTCTCAATCTGGGCAACTGGGCTAACACGGTTGACTTGCAGCAATGGTGGTCTACGTCCCTTTAAGACGCTCCAGCCCCTAAAGTGGCCACTTCAATCATATTGGTCATCCTCCGGCATATTTGACTTGAGCTCTACGCGAGGATGTTTAGGTGCTTGGAGTGTCCCTCGAGTGTCGCCCTCAATTTTTTGTTTGATGACATTCGCCTTTGGGTGGCGACGGGTGGCAAACTTGTAAATTAGCGCTTATTTTCCTAGGGTCTTCGAATGCCCGTAAACAACTCCTCTTCTTTATTTGAATTGATGGAGACGAAAGCGTAAGCACGATTTGGATTAGGGAAGTTGTTTTGTGGTTGCGATGCATGCATTGCATACTCATTCAGAAACTTATTACTCCCTCCGTTATGAAATAGTAGTCGTTTTGAATATTGGCATGGTCTCCAAAATAAAACTCTGACCATAAAACTTTTAAAATTTTATCTATAATACATTAAAAATTATAATATTATGAAAGTTCTTTTCAATATGAATCTATCTATATGATTTCTACTTTCTTAATATAAATAGTTTAAAAGTTATCTGTATATAAATTTAAAGTTTTAAAACTTTAACTTAAAACAAGTCTAAAACTAATACTATATTATAACGGGGGAGTACATGGAGCACATGCAGATTCGCTGAGGTTTACATCGGCCGTGTCCGTCCTGCTGGCGGTGGCGTTCATGCTCATCAGCCTAGGGATCGCGGTGTACGCCCTCTTCACCGGGACGGCGAAGATGCCGCGGATGCTCCCGGACTTCTCTCGCCTCTCCTCCCCGTTCGAGCTCTTCACCGCCGTCCCGGTGATCGTCCTCGCCTTCACCTTCCACTTCAACGGTATATATCACATCGTAATTAACAGCGACAATGCGACATGCATGTGATCCATATCTGCGTGATCACTCTTAACATTCTGCATGCTCGCATTGTGGCTCGTGCAATGCATCCAGTGCACCCTATCCGCGCGGAGCTGAGAAAGGCGTCGGACATGAAGGCGGCGGTGCGCATCTCCCTGGTGCTCTGCGCCGTCATCTACGCGGCGGTCGGCTTCCTCGGCTTCCTCCTCTTCGGGGACGCGACCATGGCCGACGTGCTCGCCAACTTCGACCGCAGCTCCGGCGCCGGCGTCCCGCAGGCGCTCAACGACGCGGCGCGGCTCACCTACGCGCTGCACCTCGTGCTCGTCTTCCCGCTCATCCACTTCTCGCTCCGGGTCAACGTCGACGAGCTCCTCTTCCCCGGGCGGCGCCCGCTGGCGTCGGACACGCGCCGGTTCGTCTCGCTCACGGCCGTGCTCATGGCGGTGCTCTACGCGCTCGCCATCGCCATCCCCAGCATCTGGACGCTCTTCGAGTACTCCGGCTCGACCTTCGCCGTCTGCATCTCGTTGATCTTCCCTGGCGCCATCGTTCTCAGGTGCGCCATGGATTATTGCTTATCTATAGCGCGCTTGCATGTGCAAGAAACATTGAGAAGTCACGTTCGAATCATCCAAATAACTCGAAAACTTTCTGCAGGGATGTTCACGGAATAGCAAAGAAGAAGGACAAGGCACTGGCGGCGACGATGATTGCTCTGGCCGTGATCACGAGCAGCATCGCCATTGCCTCCAACGTCATGAGCTCCATCAGCGGCAACGTGAAAGGGGAACCACATGTCGTAGCTAGCTAGCAAGTAATGGTTTGTACATGTTGTACTTGTACTCTTGTAGCTGCTGTTTCTAGCCCAACAGCAACCTTGTTTGCTCTGCCCCTGTAACGTTCCTCTGCTCTAGTTTGAGGTTCTGATCGTAGAGAGATTGTTTGGCTCATGAGGATGCAAGGCGCTATGCTGTGTATCAGGAAGTTGCGGCCGGCCGGCAATTGTTGTATACTATGCGATACATTAGTTACCTGTATATAATCTTTTTTTTAGCTAAAGGGCAGGAGCGCTGCCAAACCAATTAAGGAGGAAGCTGTACAAGGTTACAGGAATAAGAGAAGGAGATAGAGGGAGAAAAGGAGGATCAGGGGGGAAAGGAGGAAACACGGGGGATTACAAGGAAGGGAAACAAAGGCCGGAAGCCCGGAACTACTCCGTAATGGGGATGGAGGCCTCCCTGGCTGTGGCTGAGTCCCAGGCTGCGATACCTTCCTTTATGCCCCCCCCGCGAAGAAGCCACCGGTCACAGAAACCCACCAATAAAACAGGGGGGGTCCAAAGGCAGCAAGTCCCTCCAGACGGCAGTGGAGTATGAGCACTCTCTACATAGGTGATCTACTATTTCTGGAGGACCATTGCAAAGGCAGCACGCCTGGAGATGAGGCCACCCCTTAGTAGCGAGGAGGTCAGCAGTGTTTATGCGACGATGACTCACAGTCCAGGCGAAAAATTTGCACGTGCCTGGGGCCTAGGCTAACCAAATAGCTTTTGCGAGGGGATGAACCATGCTGCCAAAGAATTGCAAAGTATAGGCCGACTTGACCAAGTATTTTCCGGAGGTGGAAGGCCACCAGAGGATGTCGTCCGGGGAATCGAAAAGGGAAACCTGGCGAACCTTGCTCCAAAGGAGGACGCATTCCGCGAAGAGTATTGCTGATGAAATTGGCCCACGGAGCCGGAGCCACAGGTGATTTGGGAGAAGGTGTGCCACGGAGCTAGTGCGGTGCTTAGCTTGCTTGAAGAGGTTCGGTGCTAGGAGAGCTGGCATGTCACCGAACAGCCAACGATCATTCCAAAACGAGGTAGAGCGACCATTGCCCACGGACCTGTATATAATCTTGAATAAGCTTTTTATTTAAAGTATTTTTTAGGCGTGCATTTTCTTGCATTATAATGAGCCTCGCTGGCTTGCTCATTTAAAAGTCGTATTTTCTTTCAATTTTTTACTCCACATTATTCGTTCAGTGCAACCAATTTATTCATTCAGTTTAATCGGCATGCTCTTGATAAATGTGAAAAGATTATATTTTTTCTTTCAAAGAGACTATAATTAATATCCGACTCATTGAGACGTGAGACCCATATGATTGGCTGTGATGGAATGGTACCCCTATCTAATCTAGCATAGACATAGTTATAGTGACATATAATGTCTGATGATCCAAACATTTCACCCTGTGTTAATCCTTTTGGACGAAGTGAGACCAAAAGTCTAAGAGTGATGTTATGCATGCGTTGGTAGCCCTTGTAGGTGGGCTGGACTCTAAACAAATACGGCAGGGTGTTACAAATGCATGGCCCAGGTAAGTTGGGCCTATTCAGGGCCTTTGCCACACACTAGAGGCCCAGTCCACTTCCATTTCCATAGCAAGGGTCTACAGAATACTCTTTTCAAAAGGATATTTTCTTGTGGATTTTAGTCAACGTTTCTTTGTTCTTTTCGTCCAAAGAAACAGCTACAAACCACTGTAACACCGACGCCTTCTTTTTCTATCATATATTGCACTAATTCACTTTACTATTAAATTATAACCGTTAGCATCAGCAATCCTTACATGCTGCCACTACCAAGGAGTGGTTAGCTGTTGTATCACATTAAGAAGATAACACGTAACAAGAGTAGTTTAATTTTATGGGTCCATCGACTTGATGCAAGATGGAGCGGAAGCTAAGCGTGGGTGTGACTCCAAGCGAAAACATCCAACTCAAAGCGTAGATAGCACCACCTCTTTTTTAAGAAAAAAGTATCACCTTACCATTATTGATGGAACCAGATTATCACAGTATCATTCAAACATATATTTTCGCCAAAATGCCACTATTGTTTAGCGTTGTTATCTAAAATATCATTCCGAAGTAACTGATGGTTTTTTAAAAGGCATACCCTTATCTTTTATTACAACCATAGAAATCACACGAACTGGTCGTTGGATCCAGCCACTTCAAACCTCATCACCACGTCCCCAACCTTTGAAGCCCTTGTGGCTATCGGATCAAGCCGTCCTAAACCTTGTTGTTGCTGTCTCGGCTAGCCGACCCTTGGTGCCCTTGTGGCTGCTTGATCCGTCTGTCTATAACCTCACTGCCATAGTCTCGGTTATAGATGTAGCTAGATTCGACACCTTGAACCTTACTGTCATCATCAAACAAACCGTTGTGCTGCCTTTGATTGAAGGAGAGGAGATGGAGGGGACTAGGAGGAGATGGTGAGGAGTGACATTGAGAGATGGGAGGGGCATCATTGTATGGTGGATGATGACATTGGGGTGGTGGGTGGAGCCGTGGAGGGGGATGAGCGTGGTCATGAAAGAATGGATGAGGGAGGGGAACGAATGGGAAATAGGAATTTTTAAAAGAATTTGTTATTGTTGCAGCATGGAAACCAATAGAGAGAATGACCATAACCTCACAAACTTGGACAGGTGTGCAATTTTAGGGTAAAAGTGCTAGCAAGAATGATATGTTAGCGATGACACATGTTTGGATGATATTATGACAATTTGGCTCAAATATAATGGTATGGTGGCATTTTTTTTCTCTTATGAAATGAAGTTGTCGACGATTGGGAATGAGCTTCCCGGTCGAGCTTACTTGTAATTGCGGGCCAGATTAACCATTTTTGCCGCGATCCGAACTTTGAAGAAGTCATAGATATCTTGTCGTAAGACACAAAATAGTGACAAAGGGAGAAATTTTGCTTACTCAGACCTCCCATGTAAGGGATAACATACCTACGTCCAATCCTTCACTATAATCAAGAGATCACAATACAAGGTTTATGTGAGAAGAACTTGGGCGGGGTTCTTCTCGATGCGAGATGAACAATGAAAATGTGTCGAAGTTGATGGTGCTCTCATCAACGCGATCTAGGTATGGATTGCCCTACCCTCGCATAGGATGAGACTATTTATATTAACCCAAAGGATGCAAATCTAGAAAGATAAAACCTATACATGACAACTGATCCTTGAAAATCCAAGACGTGTCAGCGTCGTCTTGGAATCCTAGCATACTCCATCGTCATGGCCAGGCCACAACATGAAGAAGCCTTAGTTGCCAGGTCTTCCAATGTCATGATTAACACACCACTGGGCAACGCCTGCCTGATGTGTCATCTGTCATTCGAGTAACCATGTCTATGAGCAACGGGAGAAAGATACCTTGGGAACACCGTGAGGCCCGGTCCGTGCAATGCCTGAATCAAGTACGTGAGCGTGGATAGGTACGTGATGGAGTACAACATGTATACTTCATTCGGTACAACCTTGGGCGACACGTAGACTTCATTCGGGACAGCCTTGTGATGCCTCCTTCCTGTTGCTGCTTGAGGGCCGAGTCGTTGGGCTACCGCCAGCTGTAGCAGCTGTGGTCCTAGGACTAGTAACTAGTCAATTTTTTTATAAAGGAAAAAGGTCTACATTACACCATGAATTATGACCCTTCATCTATATACTACTCTGAACTATAAAACCAGGTATTGTAGACCACAAAACCGAAAAAACAGTGCAAATAACCCCCTAGAGCGGTTTTAGACATGGTTTGGCCCACGTGGCAACCAACATGGCAATCCAGCCAAAAACAAACAAAAAAATATGGGCCCCGATGTAAGTCTCCCTCTTCCTCTTCCTCTTCCTCTTCCTCTTCCTCTCCCTTCTCCCCTCTCTCTCTCTCTCTTCCTCTCCCCTCTCTCCTCACTCTTCCTCTTCCTCTATCCTCTCACCTCTCTCCACTTTTTGCCTCCCCGCCGCCACCTTGTTTCTTCCCCATTGGTGCCTCCCCGCGGCCTCCCCCTCGGCCTTGCTCGGCTGCCCCATGCCTCCCCATGCCACTGCTGCCACTCCCTCGGCCTCGCTCGTCCTCGCCGTCCCTCCCCGCGCCAGCCCTGGTCACAGCGTGGAGGAGCGGCGGCGCGGGAGGGGGGATGAGGAGGGGAGAGGAGGCCCGGAGAGGCGGTGATGTTATGGGCTTCGCCCGATTCCAAACACAGCTGACAGGTGGCGACGCGACCATCTTCTCTGGCTCCTTTAGGCCCGACTCCTCCCACACACAGTCTCCCTCTTCCTCTCCCTTCTCTCCTCTCTCTTCCTCTCCTCTCTCTCCTCACTCTTCCTCTTCCTCTCTCCTCTCACCTCTCTCCACTTTTTGCCTCCCCGCCGCCACCTTATTTCTTCCCCATTGCTGCCTCCCGTCGGCCTCCCTATGCCGCCGCCGCCTCTCCCTCGGCCTCGCTCGGCAGCCGCGTGCCTCCCTACGCCACTGCCGCCACTCCCCCGGCCTCGCTCGTCATGCCGTCCATCCCCGCCCCTGCCCTGGTAATGTTATGGGCTTCGCTCGATCCCGAACCCAGCTGACGGGTGGCGGCGCGACCATCTTCTCCGGCTCCTTTAGGCCCGACTCCTCCCACACGCAACAGGCGGCGACCTGATCATCATCTCCACGAGGCCGCCCCTATTCCTTTTCCACGGTGGCGGGGAAGCAGCTGGGTGATGGCGACGGGAAGGCAGAGAGTGGAGAGAGGTGAGAGGGAGAGAATAAGAGGTAGAGAGAGGGGAGAGGAAGAGAGAGGAGAGAAGGGAAGGGAACAGAGACTTACATTGGGGCCCATATTTTTATTTTTTTATTTGTGATTGGACTGTCACATCGGTTGTCACATGGGCAAAACACTGTCTAAGACAACTTCGGAGGGTTATTTGTGCCCTTTTTTTTCGATTTTGTGGGTTGGAATATCTGGTTTTGTAGTTTAGAGTACATACAGACGAAGGGTCATAGTTTATATAGATATTTTTTTTACAAAAGGGTCCAACGGAAGCGTGTTAAGGTTTGTTTAGTTAGAATGAAGATATACTAGAGAAAGAAAAAACATTACTCTCTTCTTTCTTCTTTCTTTCTATTTCTAATCCTCCGCCACCAACGATTTACTTGCTCCTCGCTCGCTCAGGTTTCGCTTGGCCTCCTCCGCTGGGAAAAATTGCCGATATAATATCGCTCGCCTTATCGGTGGATCGAAACTCTAGCTATAGGCTGTAGCTGCCGTCCGGCAATGTACCCGGCGGGGGCTGTGGTGGCGGCGACGGCGCTGGCGCCGGCGCGGCAGGCGGCGTCGCTGGTGGAGAAGGCGACGAGCCACCTCCTTATGGGGCCCGACTGGGCCGTCAACCTCGAAATCTGCGACATCATCAGCGCCGACGTCTGGTGATCGCACTGCCTCCCTCTTCCTCCCCTCCTCAACGCCTTGCCCCTCTTTGCCTGCATGTTGTCTCGGTCCCTGCGTGTGGAATTAGGCTGCGCCTACAAAGTTTTGGCCTCTGCTTAGCCTATTCTGGGTGAATGGGTGTCCGCTGTCTCTCGATTGCTTTCCGCCCTAGCCAAATTTTTTTTCGATTTTGTCATTAGGATTAGAGGGCGTCGTTTCAGAATGCGTGTTTGGAGCATAACCAAGAGTCCAAAACCAAGATGGTTTCTTCGCCAGCCCTGACGTAGGTTTTTTTTTTGGGGGGGTGGGGGTGGGGGACCGAATGTAGTCTAATTTTGAACAGTTAGTATGATGAGCTCGGGTCTGGCCCTCTCCCAAGCTGTTGATGAATACTGAAGGAGGGCCCTTTTGATTATGAACTACCCTTGCAGTTGCGTACGAGGGATGGATGTGACTGGTTTGAAGAAAGTAAACGACGTAAGTAATTTCATGGACGTCAGAGCTATGGTACAGATTCTTTGAGGTTACAGTGAACTTGGTAGTCAATCGTACGAACCATGAAAATAAAGTCTAGAGAAATTTGTGACTATATTAAACAATCGACAAAAGTAATTATGTTAACTTTTTCTATGTTGTTGAAAATTGAGGTAGACACATAACCAGCAGCTTGCAGTGTCACGTTTGTTTGAACTATGTGCTGCATGGATTTTGGACTTGTGCCTAGCATGCAGTTTAGCCTTTTCTTCCTAGAACAATCTGAATTGCAAATGTTTGCAAGTGATAGGTGGATGCTCCGACTCCACATATACTATCTTTTGTTTAAAAAGCTGGTCCAAGTAGACGTCTGCTCAACATGCTAATATCTAAACATATGAATCAGGCAAACAAAGCATATGGTAAAGGCAGTGAAGAAGCGATTGCAAAATAAGGATTCAAAGGTTCAATTCTATGCTTTGATGGTATGTACTTCAATTCTGTCACTATGCATGTTCTAGAAAAATCCGATTGCATCAGTTCCATGATATTACTTCTCTATTTCTCATACAAAAAACTTAGCTCGAGAAATACTTTCCTA
This sequence comes from Raddia distichophylla, assembly GCA_005191435.1. Taxonomy (NCBI): domain Eukaryota; kingdom Viridiplantae; phylum Streptophyta; class Magnoliopsida; order Poales; family Poaceae; genus Raddia; species Raddia distichophylla. The sequence continues at coordinate 2,194,711 of SPJY01032216.1, read as the reverse complement.
CACATGGATTCCAAGATGATGTTTATCTTATTCTTATTAAGTTCAAAATTGGCATAGCTGTTGGAGACAATGATGAAGAACTGCGGTGAATATGTGCAGTTTGAAGTTTCTGAACAACATATTCTACGAGAAATGGTTAAAATCATCCAAAAGAAGGTTTCCTTACTCCCAACCTTACTTTTTTTTTGCCATTCTCCTAAATTTGAGGGCATGCAAAACGATGAAATATTTGTGCGATGATTTTAAGCAGTTTCTTGCTTGGAATTTGCTTTCAGAATGATATGCGAGTAAGGGATAAGATATTATTACTTCTAGATTCATGGCAAGAAGCATTTGGTGGACCTGGAGGTAAATACCCACAATATCACTGGGCATATCTTGAAGTAAAGGTATGTGACCAATTCTTGTTTGTTCACTAGAAGTAGAAATATCATATCTACCATTCCAACTGGACATGATTCCCAAAGGCCCTAGTGTCCTTTGTTTAACATACGCTGATCATGTGATTATGCTCCCTTTTTTGGAATTAAATTCTTTAGATGCAGCCATCTTTGCTAAAAGCTAAAATTTATTACAGAGGACTGGTGTAGTATTCCCGAGACGCCCCTTAGATGCTCCTCCATTTTTTACTCATGCTGCACACGATTCTCAAACATACGGTTCATACGGTTCATCCAGATATGCTGCAGGAAGTCTGGATCAGAGAATGTCCTTTGATGTTGAGACTATGAGGTTATGTCCATTTCCGCAGTACATTTTACTTACTTGACTTGCTTAGTTATCACAAGACATTCGTTTCATTTATTTTGATATTCACCTCCTTTTTGCTCTTACAGTTTAGGGGACTTGAATAATATTCGAAATGTGACAGAGCTACTGAACGATATGGTGCATGCTTTGAACCCATCTGATCTCACGGTAGCAAAAATAAACTTTACTCTAACATTGTTAAATTGTTACCATCTGTGCTAATTGATTGTAGACTATTCTAGTATATGCTGATGAATGACTTCTTAAATTTCTTTTTAACCAGGCTGTTGAAGATGAAATTATCACAGAGCTTGTGAACAAATGTCGCTCAAATCAACAAAAGCTCATGCAGTTTGTCAGTTCATCAGGGTAATGTTGTCAATATATGGTTCTATGATTACTATCCCATGTTCTTTCTATTGCATTGCTATTGCATGACTCCCCTGTGTTCTTTCATGCTCGCTGTAGCATGTGTGTGATCATATTTCATAGCACTGCAGCTAGCACCAAATATGGTATTTGTGATGTTTGTTACATTTTTTAGGAATGAACGATTGCTAAAGCAAGGACTGGAAATAAACGATTACTTACAGATGGTACTTTCAAAATATGATGCTGTGGCCTCTGATACACATTCGGCAGTTGCAGCACCTGTAAGAGAGACAGTTGAGGCTTTGAGAGAGGAACCGACAGCACAGCCCACTACTCCCCCTGTTCCACATAATGGAATTCCTGATGAAGAGCAGGAGGATGATTTTGCTAGACTAGCACAAAGGTATTTTAATGGAGCCTGTGGCTTAAAGCTTCACTACCCTGCAGAATTATACAAACTATTAATGCTTCATGCTTTATGCACCTGCAGAAAAAACAAATCCATTGTTAGTGATGAAACATCAAGTACTGGTGACCTTGCCCTTGTACCCGTTGATCCAGCAAGTTCAGAAACATCATCTTCTGTTGCAAGCAATGCTTTGGTTCCCCTTGACCCAGCTCCTTCCAGTAGTAGCACTCAAACTAAAGAGCATGATTTGGTTGACCTTTTAAGCCTCACCTTGTCCAACCCTTCTGATGAAACTTGTACGGATTCTTCAACACATAGCCAAAATGGACATAAGCAACCTGCAGTTGCAGGTGGGCAAGAAAACCCTTCTGGTGTTCTACCGTACCATTCAAACTGCCAGCCTCATCCTGGAAACCAGGGATATACTCCACATAACAGCAATTATGTTGCACCTTGGGCACAGAGTGGACCATATCTAGCTCAGCCTTCAGCATATGCATCTGGTTATCCATCACCACCATGGGCTACACCTCGAAGTGTCAATTCTAATCCTTTCCATTCAGCTACTTATCAAGAACCACTCCCTCCTGTTGATTCTATTGCACCAGCAGCCACTTATACGGCTCCTGCAGCTTCATATACCTGTCCTGCATTGGGGCAAATGCCAGTTTCAGTCCCGCAGCCACAAAATTGCAGTTTAGTGGGTTCTCTGCCGATTAACGGACTAACTGTGCCTCAAGATCAAATGAATTGGAGTCAACAACCAAAGGATTCTTCAGCAATAGCAAGCAAACCATACTATATACATGATAATTTGTTCAGCGATCTGATCGACTTAAAGAGTTTGAGTGGTGGAAATAAGGTTCGTAGACACACTAGTTTGTTTAGCGCAAATGGTAATCAACCTATGATCGGTAGAAATAAATAGGTTTCTCATTTCTGATCACTGATCAGATTCTTTTGTAGCCTGATTCTTTCTTTGATGTACATTTGTTGTATATCTTCATCCTCTTGTTTACACGTTTCATCAATGTTGTAAGAGGGATGGTAGAACGTTGTTCATGTACATAAATGGTTTGTGGTTGATTGCATTGCACTGGAGTGCATTGCTCATTTGCTGTGACAAAATTTTTAAAAGTTTCGACACGAGACTGGTGGTTTTCAGATACCCTTCTGTTGAGTTGCTCTGGTGTGAACTGGTAGATGAAATCCTATTTGTGCTTTGTTTCATTCTCCAGAATTTGTGTTTATTCTCAGTGAACCTTTTCTTTTAAGTTGGTAGTTCTTTTTTATTGGATGAATGGTAGAGTTTTGTTAATGGTTCTTACTGGCCTGAGAGTGGTCTGCCTGGTACGCTATTACAGGCACAAGCCCACCGGCGTGCTAGCTTCGATTTTTTAATATTTTATATTTTCAAATTAAATAAATAAATGTTTGTTTATTAAATTTAAATAAATAACCATCCCCAGCTGCTCAAATTGTTGGAAACTATAAACCGCCGTTTAGGTTGACAACAATTTATTTTTTGTTGAAAGATCTAAGGGGATATGGTCACAACGGTTGGAGCCAAAAGCTGCCATTTAAATTGGTGGGTTTTCATCATCCACCAATTGCCACGGCAGAATTTGACCGGTGGATAAAATCTGCACAGGGGGAGGCGGGCAAATGTCGTTGTTCCATTTGGTGGGTTTTGTCAATCATATAAAGCATGCGCGCAGCTTAGGTGAGAAAAGAGAGAAAGCGAGGAAGAAAGGAAGATAGGGAAGGAGAGAAGGAGAGAGGGAGAGGGAGGGAGAGAAGCAGAGGGTAGAGGGAGAGAAGTAGAGAGGGGGAGGGAGAGGGGGTGGGAAAGATAGAGAGAGAGGAAGGAGGAGGGTTGTTTTCCGTTCGTGGTTTCAGAGGTATTTTTTGTAAATTCAATTTATAAATATGAAAACAAGGTAGGAGAACCATGGAAATCGGTAATGTAGTTAGATATACACTTAATTTAGATTAGTTGAAGAATGCGTAGTTAGGTGATAGGTATAGGAGTATGTTATTATCATTAGGTGGTACATGTGTATAATGTTTAGTGACATCCAGAAAGTATTAGCGTGATTTGTAGGGTAGATCTAGGATATAACACATTTGTAGGGTAATTTGTATTGTAGATTTGAGGTAGATATATGTGAGTTATTTGTAAGTAGTAGTGTTGCGGTTTTTTTGCACATACATGATGCCAATATTTTTTTTAGTGCCATGTGTATGATATATCTACATTGAAATGATTTTTGGGTCATTTTTTTAGTAGGAGTAATGTCGAAAAATCTATATTTTTAAATAATTTATGGGGAAGGGAGGTAACATATGGTGAAAGCGGAGCAAATCTTTTTAAATTTTCAATCAGTCACACTAGGGATACCTAGACCGACAGAGAGAAATAATATGCGATCATGGTTAGTGTTGTAGATTAGGCATTGGCAAAAGGAGTTAAGAGCACATAGGGAGGTTGACTAACAGCGACAGAGTTCTGAGCGTGAGGCAAATCGTGCAAAAAAAAGCTCAAAAGGGCTGCTAGAGCCAAGGCAGTAGGATCCAAAACCATTGCAAAGGGTAAATAGCCCTGGTGCACCCAGTAAATTGATTGTAGTAGAGTACAACTATGTTTTAATTTGCCTAAGCCATATTAGGTTTACATCCGGTGCACTACTAGGGTAGATTGTTAGAGCATGTGCAGCAGCAGCTGCATCAGCAGCCGGCATCAAGCGCTGATGCAGCTGCTGTGCGCGCGTTGGCCCTCATTTTTGAATTGCTAGAGAGCACGGCAACAACTGGGCAATGGATTGGGCGGGAAAAAATTCATAATCAACAGCATGCACAGTATTTTGGGGGGTGTACGTGCTGGGAATGCTCTTATGTGCATTATACATGCCATTGTTTGACTGTGCTGTGTAATCGCACTTGTGATGTTATAATTATAACTATTTACTTGTTTTACAATTTTTCTAGTGGCCAACAGGGACCGAACCGCCTACGCAACAATAGCATCCTACGAAGAACTCGGTGACATACGTTGTCCAATTTTTTCACAAATTTTTGGGCTAGCTAAGTTTCCCACATATGCCCAATGTATTAACTGGCCATAATTAAATTGTTGCACTCGTCGCATCGTACATTATGACCATTTACCTGTTTTGCAAAATTCATAGTGGCTGACAAGGACCAAACCATCTAATGCAACGATAACATCCTACGAAGAACTCAGTGTGACTCAAGTTGTTGAATTTTTTCACATTTTGTCAGATAAGGCAGCTAATTTTTTCACATATACCAAACATGCTAAATGGCCATAAGCCCATAATAAAACAGTTGCACGCATCGCTTTGAACTTGAAATTTGCATGATATTTTATTTTAGTTTAACAAGGAACGTGTTCTGACCTATGTTTGAACTGACATATTATACATGTTTGAAGAGGGATGCTTAATAACCGCCTTTTCAAATGTTGGGATTTGGATTAGCCCTATTAGCTGCCAGTTCAAAAAAGGGATATGGATCATCTCATTTAAATGCCAATCCAAACGGCGGGATAGAGGTAGCCCATATTTCCCACCATGGATTTGGTGTGATTTGCTACCCGCCACTCTCGTCGATGGACATAGAAGGATTTAGCTCGGTCCTTTTTCCCGCTAGTTGGAACGACGAGAGGATGCTATTTATTTAATTTACATTTATTTATTTAAATAAAAAGAATAACATAAAATATTTTAAAAATCAGTAAGCTTCATTAGGACATTGGGCTTCACAGGGCTTGTTCTGGAGGTCCGGCCCAGAACTTGGATTGGACACACCTAGCATTTTTTTTAAGGACTAAGGGCTAGCAATTTTCGCCGAATTTCAACTTGGCAACTTGCCACACGGGACACTTATGGGGAAGTCAGGAAGATGCGCGCGCACAATAACCATATTTGCCAGAGAAAAAGGTGAGTTTTTTTTAGTAAGATAAGATTGAGCATGCAGAACTGTTACTACTTAACTGGCCATAATTAAATTGTTGCACTCGTCGCATCGTACATTATGACCATTTACCTGTTTTGCAAAATTCATAGTGGCTGACAAGGACCAAACCATCTAATGCAACGATAACATCCTACGAAGAACTCAGTGTGACTCAAGTTGTTGAATTTTTTCACATTTTGTCAGATAAGGCAGCTAATTTTTTCACATATACCAAACATGCTAGATGGCCATAAGCCCATAATAAAACAGTTGCATGCATCGCTTTGAACTTGAAATTTGCATGATATTTTAGTTTAACGAGGAATGTGTCCTGACCTATGTTTGAACCGACATATTATACATGTTTGAAGAGGGATGCTTAATAACTGTCTTTTCAAATGTTGGGATTTGGATTAGCCCTATTAGCTGCCAGTTCAAAAGACGGGATATGGATCATCTCATTTAAATGCCAATCCAAACGGCGGGATCGAGGTAGCCCCTATTTCCCACCATGAATTTGGTGTGATTTGCTACCCGCCACTCTCGTCGATGGACTTAGAAGGATTTAGCTCGGCCCTTTTTCCCACTAGTTGGAACGATGAGAGGATGCTATTTATTTAATTTACATTTATTTATTTAAATAAAAAGAATAACATAAAATATTTTAAAAATCAGTAAGCTTCATTAGGACACTGGGCTTCACAGGGCTTGTTCCGGATGTCCGACCTAGAACTTGGGTTGGGCACACCTAGCCTTTTTTTTAAGGACTAAGGGCTAGCAATTTTCGCCAAATTGCAACTAGGCAACTCGCCACACGGGACATTTATGGGGAAGTCAGGAAGATGCGCGCGCGCAATAACCATATTTGCCAGAAAAGAAAAGTGAGTTTTTTTAGTAGGATAAGATTGAGCCTGCAGAACTGTTACTACTCGTAATTATTCGATGCTAAACACAACGATTTACCATCTACAAGCAGTGGGAAACGCAAGCATATCCACGGCGTGTATCGTGCTGTTACCACAAATACACCATATCCTTTCTAATTCCATATCTTTTTTTTTTCTTTCTCGAAAGCGTCTTTCTATTTTTTTCACATGTACTGAATCACTGATGCGCTGTTTCCATCCATGGCGAGGCCACCGACTGACCGATATGCACCTTGAAACCTCAAGGCACTCTCTCTGAGTGTTGGTCGCACGACTGAGCAACTCCGTGTCGTCATCCTTCGAGTTGATGGTGCACACTGCACAGGATCGTAGCGCCATGGCGCCATAGCGCCGCACTTGCGTCTCATTCAACGCAATGCGACAAGCCGACAACTGCAATGGCGTTGCTCTACTTGGGTGTATTCATATATAAATTCATTATATATTGCTATTTAATGAGCAAAATCTTTGGGATATATTAAAGGCCTATTCTTTTCAGCTTAATGGCTTAACAGATTAACGACTTATCTACGTTTTGAGTTTTTTAGGTCCGTTTTTTTGCTGTTTTAAAGGTGGCTCATAACGCTTTAAAAAACAAGTTAAACGAAATGGATCCGAATCTCAAGACTACCTCGAGAAACTTTCAAAATTCAGTTATTCCAGCCGTTCAAATCAGCTCAAAAGAACAGGGCCTAAATGCCGATGGGGAGGATACGTTCTAATTAGCCTCCCAATTTTGATAGTTTAACTCTTTGTTTGGTTGGGGATTACAAAAAGAGAAATACTTACCAACGGTGATCCTGTTGAGGACGGATAGCTGCAACAAGCTCCCTTCTTCTTCCTCGCGCGCTTTCCGCAACCTCAGTGACGCGGGTCCCCCTAGGTTAGGGTTCGGGTTTACCGTGCTCCAGTCTTAGATGAAGGCCAGGAGGCGGCAGTCTGACGATGGGAGTGGATCAAGGGAGAGGTGAGGCAAAGGTGGCACCGAAGCCATGGGGATGGACGAAGACGGTGGGTTGGTGATGATGGGTGTATCAGCGTCGGTAGTCGGAGCTAGGGTGGCGGGGCCAATGTAAAAAGGAAGAAAAGGGGTGGAGCAGCGAGGAAGAAAAGGGGTGGAGCAGCGAGGGTGCAACTGGCGTGGGTCATGGCTGATGGTAGAGGAGGCACAGTTAGCAGATCCAATGAGGAGTATAGAGGCGGAGGCATGGGGGAGGGAGTGTCACTTTTCTATCTTGTCGGAAAAGTTAACGGCAATACCCTGTTGTCTAGCACTTTCCTTATAAAAATTATATTATCATAATTCTTCCAACGAACCGAGGTGCAGCGACATACCATTTCTTGTCTGTTTTGGCGAGAGAAATCCCCTCAAATTATTTAATTTAAATTTTGTTCGTATATCTAATGTGAATTATCTGAATGCCATTTTTTATTCTTGCTGGCACATTTCATTCTTTGTTCGATTCCAGGCAGGGCACTATGTCTACCCATCATTTATAAGCCCTAAAACTCAAACGCTAATCCTACCACCGAATTAATTCCAAGAGCTAAATCTTCTCCCCATCTGGAGTCTTCAATACACCCTGAAATCTGAATATATATAGCCACCCGACAAAAAAAAAAGAGTTCAATCCATTTTGTTCTACCTTCTCACACTCAACAAAGAAAAAAAAAGATCACTCCCTGACTCACCGACCACCACAATGACCGCGACCATGAGCCAAGCTCGTGCCTGGCTCGTGCTGCTCCCCGTCGTTGTCCTCCTCCTCCAGGCCGCGCTCGCCTCGTTGGATTTCCCTCTCGGCGCGCGGTCCACCGTGCATCTGCCTATCGGCTACGAGCCGGGGTTCGCCCAGAGGACGACGGTGCTCGAAGCCGCCGACGAGCAGCGGCAGCCTGGCTTCGCCGCCGCCGTGAGCGTGGAGGTCGGGCTGGGAGGGTACCTGTGCTCCCTCGTCGTCCTCCACGGTGACGTCAAGGTCTGGGCCTCGGACCACCACCGCTCCGTCGACAAGTTTGCGGTGCAGGGCCGCTGCCAGCTCGAGCTCACGGAGGACGGCCGGCTGCTGCTGACGGACGGCGCCGGGGCCGTCGGGTGGTCCGCCGCGGCCGCGCGAGGTGCCAAGGTGACGCCTTTTTTCTCCTCTTTCCGTCGTTCTCAATCGTGTCGCGTGTTTGCTCGGATCTTGCGCTCTTGGAATGGTTTTGCACTTTGCTAGGAGTAGGAGGGGAAACTAGGATTATTTGCAGGTTTTTATAGAATTAGACGTTCAGATGCGATATATGCCCAGTGCATGAGTCAGGTATATAATAGTGTTGTTGAAGATGGAACAGTGCCAGAGATGGTCGTGCTCAAGGCATTGGAACGATACGCGGCTGCCCGTGACTACAGCTTTCCATCCACGTTTTTTTCTTGATGTGCCATGTACTGAACCTAACAGCTCGCCATCGACCATCGATCGGTGCAATTGGTCTTTTTGATATTTGAAATGTACATAAACGGAGAAAATATATATAAAAAAATGAACTGCCTACTTTTATTACCCAAATGCTAGAAGCCTAGAATGGAAAGCCAAGCACACTAGGCAAATGTGGTGTAAGATGAGTTGGAAACTTGTATTAGTTCATTTTAAGGCGTGAATTTACAATAGTTTTGGTTTGGTAGGGGTATTCATAAAAGCGTGTGAAGGACATGTAGCATGTTCTTTAAGAAAAAACGTTAGGCCCGTGCTAAATGCTAATAATATTTAAATTGAGGTTACAATAATTTTCCGAGCTATCTAATTCGATTTATAAATACTCTAGTCTATGTATATAATTCGATTTATAAATACTCTACGTATAAAATCTAAATACTTGAGGATCCCATGGTAAGAAATGACAAGGGCAATTAATCATATATAGGACATTTTCCAGTGCAAAAGAGGGTATGGGGTTTGAGTACACCGGTGTTAATTTACATTCAATTTCCCACGCATTTGTTCTTTCTAATTAAACTCTCGGACATACAACTGAAAACCTTTTGATTCTCGCTCCATTTTGAGAGCACTCCAAACTCTCACCGCTCTAATCATCACATGCACCTATAAGAAAACTCAATGGTAAAAAAAAAACTACAGAAAAATATGACATTTTAGACGACAAAATCCGTCCAACATAGCCACAAAATCATCATAGTTGTGTTAGTACCATGTGTCGTTCAGTTTGCATGGTCGACCACGTAGGTGGACGGCCTGCTCCTGCATCTTGGCCGTTAAGGCCCTGTTTGTTTGAGCTTCTAGCCAGCTTTTTCAAAAGCCAGAAGCTCAAACAAACAGTCAGCTTTTGGAAACTCCTTCAAAGAAGTCAAAAACCACCAAAAGCCCAATTTATACTGTGATACGAGCTTTTCTCAGAAGCTAGTTTTTTATGGCTTTTCCCAGAAACAGATTTTAGAGAAGCTGCAGCTCAAACAAACAGGGCCTAAGAATAAATTTGGTCGTAAAAAACTTGGGTTTTCATGCAGGGAACTCAAACATCGCAACTAATTTCAGAGGATTGTACCTTGACAAATCTATTTTTCCCAATGAGATCTATCTACTATCTATATAAAGCAGAGTTAACGGAGCCACCACATTAATCCTAAAATCCTAGAAATTCCCACATTAATCAAAAAATAGTAGAAATTCTCACGTTAATCATAGAAAAAAGAAAAAATCTACATCGTTGAATATGGATATTATTATGTAAATCTAACGGTCAATATTAACCTCTCAAAAAATAGTACAAATTCTCACGTTAATTATAGAAAAAAAAGGAAAAATCTACATCGTTGAATATGGATATTATTATGTAAATCTAACGGTCAATATTAATCTCTATAACAAACTATTGAAGCTGATCTATATATTAGAGATAAACTCTAAATCTAATCTGATATATTATCTATATCTTAACACAAATCTAGCCCTGCAAACGAGCGGGTCACCTTGCTCGTTATATATATAAAGGAGGGGAAAAAGAAACCACCACGTGAGTCCACATTATCCAAATTATTTGAACCGTTCGATCAATGGTGGGACTAGATTATAACGGTCTAGATTAAAAAGAAGGATCCGTATCCAATACGATAAATAATAGGAAAGAGTTCCTATCCAATACGACAGATGTTAGAAACGAGTCCGTAAATACAAATTATTTGAGCCGTTCAATCAATGGTGGGACTAGATTATAACGGTCTAGATTAAAAAGAAGGATTCGTAGATAGGAAAGAGTTCCTATCCAATACGACAGATGTTAGAAAAAAGTCCGTAAATAGAAAAAATAAAGGGTCCATATCCAATACGTTCGATCAATGGTGGGACCAGATTATAACGGTTTAGATTAAAAAGAAGTATTTGTATCCAATACAATAAATAATATGAAAGAGTTCCTATCCAATACGACAAATGTTAGAAAAGAGTCCATAAATATAAAAATAAAGGATCCGTATCCAATACGATAAATAATACCCCCTCCGTCCCAAAATATAGGGCGTATAAAAATTTTCATCAAGACCAAAAAATGGTGTTTAAGAGAGCAAATCATCTTTAATTATCTTGTTACTCGAAGCATGCATCTCCTTCCCATGCACTTAATTAATAGCTTTAATAGCTAAAGCTAGCAAAAGCATGCACTTTATAGTGTGAATAGCTTAACTATGAGTTAATTGCTAGTCTTTTTCAAAAAAATAATAGGAAGACGTCTTATATTATGGGACAACTCAAAAAAACTTATGCGCCCTATATATTGGGATGGAGGGAGTAGAAAAGAGTTCGTATCCAATATGACAGATAATAGAAAAGAGTTCGTAAATATAAAAAATAAAATTCGGAATAAAAAATAATAGAAAAGTAGAGGTAATACTCAATACGATAGGTAATAGAAAAGAGTTAATAAATCTAGCCGTGCAATTGCGCGGGTCATCATGCTAGTTGACATGTATATGTGCGCTACTTTGTCTCTGGAAAGAGCTATTAACCGGCTAAAAATGTTCAAATTTTGCTGCTTCCCCTCCTCGGGCGCATGTACAGGCTCTACACTTAAACCCCAGGACGGGCAACCTCGTTCTCCAGGACGCCAAGAACGAAACTGTCTGGGAAAGCTTCAGTAAACCGACGGACAAGCTCCTGCCGGGCCAGCGGCTCCGGCTGCCCGCGTACCTGACCTCGTCCTTGCCAAGGCTCTCCTCGGCGTTCTACTGCCTCGTGCTCGACGGCGACAAGATCGCCGCCTACGTCTATTTCCAAGAGACTAGGTACTCCTACTGGGAGCTCACCCCTAGCGGCAACCGGAACATTGCGTTCGCGCATATGAGCCATTCGGGTCTGAGGATGCTCGACCGGCGGGGGCGACCGGTGCAAATCTCGCCGGCGGTGGTGACGACGGCGCCGGTGAGATTCTTCGCGCTGGGAGACGACGGCAACCTGGGGCTGTACATCTTCGATGGCCGTCACAGGAAGTTCAGAGCGACGTACAAGGCGCTCGGGTTCTGCGATCTCCCGCTCGTCTGCGGCGCCAGCGGCGTCTGCTCCGCCGCCGGGAGATGCAAGGACCTCTCCGCGTACGGCGTCTGGCCGACTCCGGTCGGAACCCCCTGCGACTGCAACGCGACGGCCAGCGCCGAGGGGCACCGCATGGAGGAGATCAAAGGCGTCACCACGGTGCTCAGGACCGCCGCGCCGGCGACCAACGTGACGGTGCGGCAGTGCCTGGACCTGTGCCTGCGCAACTGCTCGTGCGCCGCCGCGCTCTACGTGAAGGGCAGCGCCGGCGACGCTACGACCAACGACGACGGCGGCGTGTGCTCGCACTACGAGCTGACGGCAGGGGCCAGGGAGGTGATCGACGGGAGCCACCGGTACACCTACTGGGTGAAGGTCCACAGAAGAAGAGACTACGAGCAAGCCGCCGAGGTGGAAGAAGAACACGGAGGCGAAGGTGACGCCTTGATCAACAAGGTCATGATCATCTTTGGGGTAGTCGACTTAATGTGCCTACTCGTGTTCGCGGGAGTCTGCCTGCACTACTGCTGCTACGTTCACAGGCGCCCCATCGACGAACACATGATTGAAGAGGAAGATGAAGAGGTAGCGGATCCGCTAAACGGTGACACTGGTCACAGTGGACCTGTACACAACTGATATAGTAATCAATATATACATATGACTATATGAGGAACAAACAACAAAGCCCAATAAATAGTGCTAAGGCCCTGTTTGAATACTTTAGCTCTATTGTTTAGCCATGGCTAAACTTTAGCTGGCTAAACTTTAGCCCATTAGCTATTAGCTAGGTAGTGTTTGGATTCTAGTGGCTAAAGTTTTGGTTTGTTGATTTGTCAAGAGTACCCTTGCTTTGTTAATTTGGCTGGACTATTCAGCGCCATAAAGCAGGGGCACAAATGTCTTTTCGTGAATCTGGTGAAAAATTAGCCCACTTTAGCACAGATTTGTGGACTAATGGACTAGTTGTTAGCCCATGGGTGGGCTAAAAATTAGCCTCTCAATTAGCTAGGCTGTTTGGATGTCTAGGGGCTAAAGTTTAGTGGCCTAACTCCAGTTCCATTTTTCTGGATGGTTTTCTTTGTCCATTAGCTTACGTTTATAGGCTAGTGCCATTTTTAAAAAGCTAAACTCCTTGGTTTCTCAATTTGTTTCTCGAAAATCTCTGGTTCCTAATGAAAAACTCAAAAAAAAAAATCATACCAAGCAGGCCAACTACTCAAAACTGCTTCTCCAATTTGTCTTTCAAGTTGTTGACCTCAATCAATTTTTTTTAGAACAAACCCAATGAATAATTTGTGCTCTATATAGGCCTACATATAAAACGAGAAAATTGACATTATATCGCTCCTCGGTTATGTCTCTTGTTTCTTTGCCATTTTGAACACATTAAATCACTTCAGAGTCTCCTCCACTTGACCAAACACAAAAATGACTATTATGCCCTCGTCTTCTTCTTCCTTTCTCCACTTTTCTCTATAGCATGAGCTCGCCAATGCCGACCTACCACCTTCACCTCTTCGTTTTCTTTCTCTATCTTCTTCCTTGCTCTCTTTATTTGACATCTGCAAAGTATTCCAACAAGGTCCCACCCCACCCCTCTCCTTCGTATCATCAATAAGGAGCTCAAATCCCTCTGGACGCGTCATTGCCGATCACTGCGTTGGAGGCCAAACCGTACTTATGGGAGCTCTATCCTGGAAAGGAGTGAGATGGACAACAATTGAGGGAGAAAAAAGAGAAAGCGCCGGCAACAAATAATGAGAGAGTAGTGGTGTAGCTGTCGTGTTCCCACCGAAAGCTGCCACCACAAGGATCCATCTCCATCGAAGCCTCCTCATCACACACCATCATTATTCCTCGATTCTTGCACCCCCTATATTTGACCTCTTTTTGCGTCAACCTCCATCTCCATTGACGGCATGGCCACGAAGCTTGTCTCGTTGATCACGATGCTTCGGTAGCAGTAGCCCAATGGGTGGCAATGATAACAGATGGGGTGAGAAGCCAAGATTGGTAAAGGAGGGGAAGAAGAGAAATGTGGGTGCTGGCGGAGCTCGTCTCATCAACAACGAGGTTCCAGTAGTGACAACGAGGCTCTAGTGGCAACAACATGGGAGGCGAAGCAATAGTAGATGCGTAGAGACTAGGGAGGCCAGGCTAGAGCTATTAGGAGTAAGCATTGAGGAAAGAAAGATGTGGGCATAGGGGAGGAGGAGGAGGGGGGTGGGAGAAGGATGAGTGAACGAAGAAAATAGGGACGCCAATGTTATCTCCCATGCCTAGAGGGAGAATTACCCAAAACATTTTCGACAACATGGGAGGCGACAACGGTAGTAGATGGGTAGAGAAGCTGGGCTAAGGCTATTAGGCTGTCTCCAACAACACACCCTAAAGCATCCTCTACCCCAAAATAGGGGATGAATTCTTCCCCTATGTGCTTCAACAGCTCTCCCTATACCATTCCCTAAAATAGAGTTTTTCTCTCCATCCCCTTATATATAGGGGTTCTCTCTCCTCCCCCTATACAATTCTCTATATAGGGGACACTGTTGGAGATGAGAAAAATATAGAGAGTGGATTTTGTTTAAGTGAGCCTGTAAATGAGGCTATAGGGGATCAAATTTAGGGATTACTGTTGGAGACAGCCTTAGGAAGCATTGATGAAAGAAAGACGTGGGCATAGGGAGGAGAAGGGGGTGGTTGGGAGAAGGAAGAGAGGAAGTCGAGGAATAACATTTTAACTTATATTATATATAACGGAATTGCTGTACGTCGGGCTCCCGGACAGATCGGACGCCCCGCCCAAGAAGCGCACGCACATGGCCCGCCCAGGAAGCGCACGTAATTTTTTCATTAGCATGCACGTAATTTTTTCTCAGACGCGTTTGTTGGACGGTTAAATTTCAATCCGATGTTATCTAGACGGATTTCTTCAAAAAAAGCCAGAATTAAAAGGAAGTAATATTGTGGATTAGCACGTGCCTTTCCATCCACCTTATCTCCAATGATTTGTTACGGAAGAGATAGACAATGGCTGTTATTCAACCGAAGAAATCGCATCTCAAACAGAAGAAGAGTCCGGATAATTATCATCAACGAGAAGGACTATAAAAGAGGATCGATCTCTTCAGCAAAGGGGTTACACACATCAACACACATACACACACCCGAGTTACACGTCGGGTCGGCGAAGGAAGGCAACCAGAGATACGCACCGGCCACTCCGATCGGCAATGCAGAGCAAATCAACGACACCATCCAAGTTCAACAACGAGAGAGATGTCAGGTGGTTAATCTGTCCATCCTAATCATTGCCATGTACAAAATTTGGCTATATCCAGGTTAGCCCATGGGTGGGCTAAAAATTAGCCTCTCAATTAGCTAGGCTGTTTGGATGTCTAGGGGCTAAAGTTTAGTGGCCTAACTCCAGTTCCATTTTTCTGGATGGTTTTCTTTGTCCATTAGCTTACGTTTATAGGCTAGTGCCATTTTTAAAAAGCTAAACTCCTTGGTTTCTCAATTTGTTTCTCGAAAATCTCTGGTTCCTAATGAAAAACTCAAAAAAAAAAATCATACCAAGCAGGCCAACTACTCAAAACTGCTTCTCCAATTTGTCTTTCAAGTTGTTGACCTCAATCAATTTTTTTTAGAACAAACCCAATGAATAATTTGTGCTCTATATAGGCCTACATATAAAACGAGAAAATTGACATTATATCGCTCCTCGGTTATGTCTCTTGTTTCTTTGCCATTTTGAACACATTAAATCACTTCAGAGTCTCCTCCACTTGACCAAACACAAAAATGACTATTATGCCCTCGTCTTCTTCTTCCTTTCTCCACTTTTCTCTATAGCATGAGCTCGCCAATGCCGACCTACCACCTTCACCTCTTCGTTTTCTTTCTCTATCTTCTTCCTTGCTCTCTTTATTTGACATCTGCAAAGTATTCCAACAAGGTCCCACCCCACCCCTCTCCTTCGTATCATCAATAAGGAGCTCAAATCCCTCTGGACGCGTCATTGCCGATCACTGCGTTGGAGGCCAAACCGTACTTATGGGAGCTCTATCCTGGAAAGGAGTGAGATGGACAACAATTGAGGGAGAAAAAAGAGAAAGCGCCGGCAACAAATAATGAGAGAGTAGTGGTGTAGCTGTCGTGTTCCCACCGAAAGCTGCCACCACAAGGATCCATCTCCATCGAAGCCTCCTCATCACACACCATCATTATTCCTCGATTCTTGCACCCCCTATATTTGACCTCTTTTTGCGTCAACCTCCATCTCCATTGACGGCATGGCCACGAAGCTTGTCTCGTTGATCACGATGCTTCGGTAGCAGTAGCCCAATGGGTGGCAATGATAACAGATGGGGTGAGAAGCCAAGATTGGTAAAGGAGGGGAAGAAGAGAAATGTGGGTGCTGGCGGAGCTCGTCTCATCAACAACGAGGTTCCAGTAGTGACAACGAGGCTCTAGTGGCAACAACATGGGAGGCGAAGCAATAGTAGATGCGTAGAGACTAGGGAGGCCAGGCTAGAGCTATTAGGAGTAAGCATTGAGGAAAGAAAGATGTGGGCATAGGGGAGGAGGAGGAGGGGGGTGGGAGAAGGATGAGTGAACGAAGAAAATAGGGACGCCAATGTTATCTCCCATGCCTAGAGGGAGAATTACCCAAAACATTTTCGACAACATGGGAGGCGACAACGGTAGTAGATGGGTAGAGAAGCTGGGCTAAGGCTATTAGGCTGTCTCCAACAACACACCCTAAAGCATCCTCTACCCCAAAATAGGGGATGAATTCTTCCCCTATGTGCTTCAACAGCTCTCCCTATACCATTCCCTAAAATAGAGTTTTTCTCTCCATCCCCTTATATATAGGGGTTCTCTCTCCTCCCCCTATACAATTCTCTATATAGGGGACACTGTTGGAGATGAGAAAAATATAGAGAGTGGATTTTGTTTAAGTGAGCCTGTAAATGAGGCTATAGGGGATCAAATTTAGGGATTACTGTTGGAGACAGCCTTAGGAAGCATTGATGAAAGAAAGACGTGGGCATAGGGAGGAGAAGGGGGTGGTTGGGAGAAGGAAGAGAGGAAGTCGAGGAATAACATTTTAACTTATATTATATATAACGGAATTGCTGTACGTCGGGCTCCCGGACAGATCGGACGCCCCGCCCAAGAAGCGCACGCACATGGCCCGCCCAGGAAGCGCACGTAATTTTTTCATTAGCATGCACGTAATTTTTTCTCAGACGCGTTTGTTGGACGGTTAAATTTCAATCCGATGTTATCTAGACGGATTTCTTCAAAAAAAGCCAGAATTAAAAGGAAGTAATATTGTGGATTAGCACGTGCCTTTCCATCCACCTTATCTCCAATGATTTGTTACGGAAGAGATAGACAATGGCTGTTATTCAACCGAAGAAATCGCATCTCAAACAGAAGAAGAGTCCGGATAATTATCATCAACGAGAAGGACTATAAAAGAGGATCGATCTCTTCAGCAAAGGGGTTACACACATCAACACACATACACACACCCGAGTTACACGTCGGGTCGGCGAAGGAAGGCAACCAGAGATACGCACCGGCCACTCCGATCGGCAATGCAGAGCAAATCAACGACACCATCCAAGTTCAACAACGAGAGAGATGTCAGGTGGTTAATCTGTCCATCCTAATCATTGCCATGTACAAAATTTGGCTATATCCAGGGAATAGGTTCTCCGGCGGGAGGAGGATCGCCATGAGCAGAGCATGTACCTGGCTATGTACTCCGGGACCCGATGTCGCGCCACCGTCGGTGCCGTCCCCGTATCTCTTCCACTCTGCAGGTCCAGCCGGGGCTCCATGATGCGTCCGCCGCTCCCTCGGCCTGGCGCGGCCATCAGTGGCCGCCATGCTCTCTCCTCCACCACACGCCGGGATTGCTTGGATCTGCGCCGCTCGGTCATCCGCCACAGATCTCACCTGCCGCCGGCGCCGTGTCTCTAGCAGGCGCCCCGCCACACGTTCTCCACAGGCCGTCGCCCAGATCAACACACGCCATGGCTAGAGCAGCCTCTGGCCAACGCAACCGCCCCTAGCCGGCGTGCGCCCCATGCGCTGCTTGCTCCTGGCCGGTGCCTCCGAGCCGGCGTGCTCCCAGATGCCGCAAGTCATGCCGTCGCTTTCTGACGAACAGGGACTAGCAAATGGGGAATTTTCTCTCTCCGAAAACAACATACAGGAGGTAGCTCAGTGGGAAAAGAAGATTATTTACACAGGACAGTGGGTGATTTGTGGAGATAACGAAGATTATTTACACAAGGCAGGGCATGGCATAAAGCCAAACGCAGTCAAGCACTGGCAATTTATTGATTTAACGCGATACAATGCAAAGGCAAAATTCAAAGAAGCATGGATAATACGCTTCGCGATTCCTCGATTATTCGCTATATGTCAAAAGTATTTTATTTGCAGAATATATCCCGAAGACGTCGTTGGGATACAGTGCAAAGAAAACATACACAGAAGCATAGATAATGCGCTTCGTGATTCCTCTATTATTCGCTATGTCAAAATATTATTTTTGCAGATCATACCCGAAGACGTTGTTGCTACGTCATCAAGTCAATCAAAACCGAGCGTAGCTATGCATGTTCTTATTTCAGGTTACCTGGAGGAGCTGATGTATTTTTCAGTAATTCCAACACAGTGTCGTCCGCGATCGTTTAAATCTGGATTGACATCGGCGAACAGGTTCAAGATTTCGAACTTTGTTCTCCACGGCGGATGGTCCAGCTAGACTGCGATTTCTGCCGACTACACCAACACTTCACTATTTTATTATTATTTATTTTACATGCATAGCGAACGCAGGCGAAGATTGATGAACATGACAAAGCATAGCTTAATCGGAGGTTTTCTGCGTATTCTCGCGGATATAATTAACTGGGAGATCTCTCGAGACCTCAGGATCCAGGAAATCCATATCGCCTATATCAGATATTCTTCCAAGAGGCAATGGAGCGCAAATATAATGGGAACCATGTATCTTGCTGGTAATATTAATAAAGATCATGTGTTTTCCCTATATTTTGTTTATTTGTGTATTTCGATACACTGACACGCCCGTAATTTTATTATTTCTCACCAGCGGCCAGGCACGTTTTTCCTACGGAATCCAAAACGGAAACGTCCCGAACATCGTTTATTCATTAGCATGCACGCAATTTTTTCTCACGTCCGCATGCGCAAATATGTAGGCCCCACCGCAACTAATGTCGTAGTTTTTCCGGTTAAACGAAGATATATCCAATTTTTACAACGAAACATGTCGTTTTTCTAGCAAATCACACATTTATTTCCACCAAACATTTTTTTACTTTTGTGAGTTTGTGTGCGCTGCGGCGAATTTGTTTTGAAACAACTGTGAAACATGCGGTAACATGCAAGAACAAATGTGTATGTTTTGTCGTGTTTATCATTGGTTGTAGCATGTTTCATCGGTATTAGCCATGTTTATATATGTTTCGCCATGTTTCGTATGCATGTTTATTGGTTTTTACCATGTTTCTTCATGTTTCGTCTATGTTTCGTCATGTTTCGCCCATGTTTAACATGCTTCGTGCCGTGCAACTCACACATGTTCAGTTTTTCTATGTTTATGTCTCAAACAAAGCATGTTTTTAAACAAGCGTCCGATGTTTCAATTAGTATCACGACATTTCTGTTTTTTCTAGTAAAATATTTTGCGGTGTGAAAACATTTTTTAAATAGTTTCGAAAACATTTTTTATATAAAAAACACGCTGGGTTGCATGTATGTTGCGGACCCACAAGAACATGCATGCATGCTACGTTCGGGTAATTAGGCCCATAAACATGCATGCTACGGCCGGTTAATTCAGCCCTACAGCCTACGGCCCGCGCCTGAATCGTCGGCCAGCCTCGCACGTAAGACATCGCCCGCGCGTCGCGCGTAACGACAACGCCCGCACGTGATTCGCTGCTGCGCGGAATGCGCGCGCGGGCGGGGGCGCGAGAAGCTGGCGCGGGCGTACAAATTTTTAAACATCAAAAGAGAATCAAAGGAAAAGAACAGCAGTGCACACAAATTTTTGCTACGTACGTGCACAAAAAAAAAATTGCGCTAAGTGTGTTGAGTCTCTGCATGTAGTGGGCCCCACAAAAATTGCTGCGTGACGGGACGTGGTTGGGCAACAACAGCAGCGCGCGTAACGAAAGGCGAATGGTTTGCGCGGGATGCATGACGCGGGAGCGAACGCTGCAGGTAACGACAAAAGCAGGGAGCGGGCGCGCGGGTGTGCGGGCGTCTGATGCCATTAGACGCCCGACGCGTAGCATCGTCCTATATATAAAGTGTCATTCCAATGAAGTACACTTACCATAGTTGATAGTGTTAGTCTTCTCTCTCCATGTAAGATCCTATGAAAATTATTGCCCTAGCTAGGCCTAGCTGACAGTTACAAAAAGTTGTTCACAGACCATGTAAAAGATTGTGCTAGGAAGGCCCGGTGGGGATATAACAACGAAGCCCACTATTCGTAATAACCGACTCTGCTTGTTTTTGGGCCCAGCCACCGAAGGTCCTATCGTCTATCGACTTGCCAACCCCAACCTACTCCAAGCGAATTTAGGCGAAATCGGATATTTGCTCCAAAGTTGGTGTACCTCTGAATATTTACCCAAAGTTGAGCTGCCTCTGGATATTTGCCCCACATGGCCTCTTTTGGTTTTGCTTTTGTCTCAGGGGGCTGTTTAGAAAATCGACACAACACACCCAGCCTCCTACTCTCCCTCCAGGTTGCTCGTTCTCCCCCATCTCCATCCCTGGCTCTGGCTGGTCGATTGATTCCCCTCTTCTCCAGCCCACCCACCCACCCTCTTCCGTCCACCTAGACCACCGCGAGATCGAGCGAGCCTAGGCAGCCACCGGCCGAGATGAAGCACCTGGGCAGCCGCGACAAGCTGCAGGTGGCCACGTCGTCTAGCCACCGTCGCGCCTTGCTCGTCGTCTTCGCCTCCTGCTTTGCCTTCGCCACCTTCCTCTACACCACCTCCCACTTCACCGCTGCGTCTGCCGCGGCCTCGGCGGGTTCAGGGGTCGGCGCCTCGGCGCGCGGGGGCTGGCGGGGAGGGCGTGCGGTCCGCCGGGGAGGGCGCGCCGGCCGGCGGGGAGCGGCCCGCCATGGCGGCGCCGGCGGCAAGAAGGATGGCGGCAGGGAGAGGGCGGGATTTCGACGGGATTGGCTTGACCGGTGTGTTGTGTCGATTTTCTAAACAGCCCACTGAGACAAAAGCAAAACCAAAAGAGGCCAAGTGGGGCAAATATCCAGGGGCAGCTCAACTTTAGGCAAATATTCAGAGGCACTCCAACTTTGGGGCAAATATCCGATTTTCCCGCGAATTTACCGGAGCGACAGGAGTTTCTCTGCCTGCCGTCGGCCGTCGGTAGCACGGAAGGGCTTCCCGCCGGCGGCCGCCGCGTTTGGTGCAAGTCTCCTATCCGCAGGCGAGGTTGAGATGGCCGGCGCCGTCTCCGCACTGGTACGCATCTTGTCCCCAGCCGCATGTTTGTGTCTGCGAGAGATTTCCGAGTTTCTCATCAGCACATCTGTAGCACATGTTCGTTCAATGTCAATGTGGAGTGAAGCTATCGTCTTTTCACCATCACTGAAGTTCGTTCGAATACTAAAAACGCGTCCACGAGTGTATTTCTCTGCTCGTGGGAAATGCGCCACAACAAGAACTCGAGAAAGCAGTGCATTAACCGCGCGTTCCTGATGTAGCATCTCCAAGAGATCACAGCATTCAGATTAGAAACGTCATATTCAGTCACGTTCACGTGTATGAACGATGATTTTCAGCGGGCGAGCGGAGCCTATTATGTATCCGCATTGTTTTCCCAGGTCGCACCCGGGATAATAGGCAGCATTGCAGCAGGAAGAATATGGGCGTGTTTCGTTCGCCGCCGTCGCTTGCCATGTCAACGCACGGGCGTTGACTGTGATTTGAACAATCTCGAGCTCCACCTCGAGGGGGATGACAGCCGGGTCGCGAGTCCACACCCAAACACGGAACGTGGAGGTGTCCAGACGGAAGCGGGTGGTGTCGTCGACGATGTCGAGGCGGCCAACTCCGGCGAAAATGCGATCGATGACGTTGGAGGGCGCGCGCCGCCGCCCCGCGTTGGCATGGCAACGCACGGCGCCCAACCAAACACGCCCTATATGATATGATGGACTGAATCGTGACTACACGTCCACAATGACCATATTCTTATCACCGTTGAAACTTGTAAGGATTGTCCTCCGGCAATAACGCTTTAGGATATCGTTTAGAGTCCCGCTAGCCATGCTCGAAGGCTCATCCCTGTTTGGTCATCTCACAAATCTTTGGATAATGTACTACGGTTATTTCTCCAAGTTTGGAAGTCATTTCTTAAATATCTCAAAGTCACTTCACAAGCTCTCAAGCCTAGCTAGTTAAAACACTAGCATAAAGATTCGCACAATTGCACAGCTAGATTTGCTAGTTTATAGTTAGATTTCTACAATTTGATTCTTGACTTTTTTAGTATGTAATGGTTGGATTGTACCCTAATTGAAAGAAATCAGAAATAGGAAAGAAATAGATTTTTTTTGACACAGAAAAAATTAGATTTTTTTTGACACAGAAAAAATTAGATTAAACTTTTTCCTTATCTTTTCACCATCATGCTTTGCAACTTGTGCATTTTTTCCTTTTATTTTGTTTTTTTTTTTCAAAAGCAAGTAGTCAGATGGTTCCACCCTGCACTTATCGTCTGCTAATCTTTAGTTTACTTTTACTTTTAGGTTATGATTTCTGTATAAATTAAACTACTATTTTTTAACATTTTATTTCAAACATGACTTTAATTTTAAGTGCACACGAAAATTGATTTTTTTAATCTTTTTTAAACATTTGGTTAAGATTTTTGAAAAAAATCAACTACTAACTCTAATTTGATAAAATTAAATCATATAATTTCATAAAATTTGCATTAATTTTTTTGATTTAGTTTAAGATTCAAAATTTAGTTTTACTTTTAAGTTTATATGGAAGAAAAATTTATTAATCTTATTTCTATTTTTATTAAACCTTTTTCTTTAGATAAAAAAATGTAGCTCGGATATGCCACCTATTATATCTAAATGGACGCTTTCTCTAAATTTATGCATGGACTCTTTTTAAATATAAGACGTCATGAGTTAGCTCTACCCATATCTATAGCAAGATATTGTCCCTTTTCTCTTTGATTAATATGGGAATTACCGTATTGTCGAGTGAACACGGTTAATTTTCTTAACATGAATCATAAATAGTACATTTTTGTAGGGGAGGTACCCCTCGCACCACGTGCCTTCGTAGGGAGCTGCCTCCTCGCGCCACCTGGCTCGCTCTGGGCGCAGCTCGCTCGGGAGCTCAGCGCTGCACGCCCCGCGAGCCCCACGTCGCCTGGATTTTTTTCGGGCCGTCGGATCGGCCATGTGCGGTCGGCAGCCGGCTCTGCCCTAACGTTTTTGCTAAAAGGCCCCTGTAATTTCATAAATTAACCCGCGGTCCACCCGCTGATATGCCCCCGGCTCTCGCCTCTCTGCCCCTCGCAACCCTAGGCGCCCCTGAGCGGCGCGCCCTCACCCTGCTGCCCTCCTCCACGCTGCCTCGCCGTCTCCCCCACGGCGCCGATGGCTCACGCCCTCGCGGCCGTCCCCCTTCCTCCCTCACCAGCGCGCCCTCACCCTGCTGGCATCCTCGATGTCCTGCCTCGCCGTCTCCCCAACGGCGCCGATGGCCCACTCCCTCGCGGCCGTCCCCCCTTCCTCCCGTGCTCTCCCCTCTACAGGTCGGATCCGGCGCCGCCGCGGTCCCTCGTGCCCGGATCCGTCCACGGGGCGTACCTCGCCGCCTCCCCAGCGGCGCCGGTGGCTCACCCCCCTCACAGTCGTCCCCCCTTCTTCCTTCGCCGCCTCCTCTGCAGCTGTCTGCTGCTCCCTCCTTGCTGCCACTCTCCTCTCCTCGGCGCTGCCTCAAACCGTCTTGCCGCCGCCGCTCCCATCACCGCCATGTTTCCACCGCCGCCTCCGCAGCCGTTTACTGCTCGGCCCCCGCCGCCCCCTCTTCTCCCCTCGCCGCTGCCACTGCTTCAGCTGCAATCTCCGGGATGTCCGCCTTGCCACGCTGGCCGGCCGTCGGGAAGACCGATGTGACCGCGCTTTCCATTGAGGAGGAAGGATCCGAGGACGGTGCCGTCCGGCAGGCCCAGATCCGCCCACAGCGCCAGTCGTGACGGGCACTACACGAAGCCAGCGAGGTTTGTTCTTCTTCCTTCTGCTTCCATTGTTCTTTAGGATGGGGATCTATGCCTCACCGTGCGTGTGACCAGATCCAACACTATTGCCGCGTTGGGCTTCTCCACTAGGTCATAGGTCCGTCTCCAATCTCCACCCGACGTTGTCCGCCCTCAGGATCCTTCGTTCTCTTAGGCTGTTACAGCCCGACGAGCTCCTCCCCTCACGCCCCTCCTCCTAAACCTTGATTCGTTACTCAGATTTTTTGTATGTGCCGATGGAAAAAAATGGAGGAGGAGCGATAGATAGGTCGGATGCAGAGGCAATTATTGGTTCCAACGACTTGCAGTCTTCCCAAATGTGAGTAAAATCATGTGCTTGACTGCTTATTAATCCAGCTTGAACATGATGGTATATTATTTTATTTTTTTGATTTATGGATGAATTATATTTCTAATCCCAGTATGAAAATAACGTGGTGACAGTTTTATCCTTATGCTAAAAAACATTCTCATCGTTGTAACTGTTCTAATTGTCTAGATTAGGTCAATCCTGAGATTTTCATGAGGTAAATTTGTCTATGATGTTTTTTTAAAACAAATCTAAGCAATAATACCAATAATTTTGTCAGGTTTAAAATTCCTAGGAACCTTCTGTTTTTTATGCATTATTAGTTCTGTAATGCAATTCAGTCACATACGAGTAAAATCATGTGCTTTGTTTGAGGTGCTTTAGCTGGTAGGACACATTATTTTATCCAGTTTGAGCCGGATGTAATGTTAATTTCTTTCTTGGATTTATAGATGAGTTTGATTTCTAATTTCAGTCTGAAAATAATACCAGATGGGTTTTCAGCGGGAGTTGTTATTTTTATTGCTATAAACATGCAACCATCGAACCATGTCATAGGTTCTTTAGGTTATAGTTCTCCTTTCTCCACACTATATCTCATTTCTAAAACAATGATCGAAACTTATATTCTCTACGGATGGAACAGCTTGCCTTCTGTGTACGAAATAATACAAAATTGTTTTTACTCAATACAATTCACTTCAATGCCATCTTAAGGGTAGGAATTTGTTTGATGCCATCATTTTCTACAATTTCTTTGTCCCATCCTTCATATCAGTTGTTGTCACTGCCATGGCCACCTGAAGCCTTCCAGACCTATCATGGTTGTTTAGTGAGCTCGAAAAAGTAACAACCTACAATCCGTACTGGCCTTCACTGTCTAAAAGTTTTAAAAAGAGATTGATTCATCCATGTATGTGCTTATATCCATAATTGATGGTTTGCCCTTCTGTTGGGGGAATCATTCTAAAAGTGCTTACTTTCGGTTCTAAACTCAGTTAAATTGGGTTCATATTTTGGTGCTCAGTTTGAGCCATGCATTTTAACATAGATGTAATAATCTGAGTTATATTAGTTGGTAAAGACCTACCTAGATATTGGAAGAAATTTTAAAAATATATGATGTTATTGGGCAATGCTTACTCACGCATGCCATATTGTGGTTATCTGATGCATTACAGCTTTTCTTTTGTGAAAGATTGAGAGCAGGGAACACCTGAAGATAATAAAAATTGAAGAATCCAGTGTCGGTCATGACTATGTCAGGCGATTGTTGCTTCTTTCCTCTCTTTGATTAGGTCTTCTATAATTTCATATGTTTCACGTTTAGTTCATGCTGTGATGTGCAAATTACAACAGGGTTGAATTTGTCCTTCTCTGTAGGCTCATATGCTATTATGGCATTATAGTGTTGGTCTCTCATGTCAATTTTTATTTTCCATCAATGATGCTTTCCCATAGAGCAATATTGATCTGCAAAAAAGGTGCAATGTGTGATGTTTGGTAAGATTTTCAGCAACACGACGGCCATTTCCAGCATGCTGCTATGTTTATATATTTATATCTCTCAACATGATGGGATGTTTTCAAAACAGATTGGTAGGAATGGTATGTTTTATGTTATTACTTGCTCATTACATCTTAACAAGTATAGCTGGCCTACAACGTTTTGCTTTTCTTACCTGGGATGTAGTTATTTTTGCTGTCTCATTCTTTGTTCTTAATCAACGCAACTAATTGTTGCCATTGGGCTACATAATGGCTGTGCACCCTCTCCTTTAGTATATATGATTTTCTACAGGGTAAACTTAGCATTTTCTTATTTAATGTCGGTCGTGCTGAGTTCCACACCTTAGGTGAAAGATCTGTGATTGTGCTAGAGTTCTCCAGTTGGGTGTTACAGTATTGGATTTTTTCACGTTCTGATCTGTGCTTCTAAATGTGGTAATTTCAATCATTTGGTGTTTAGTTGATCTGCTTTAGTATGATATCCCATTGTATTCCGTATCTTTATTTTGTTGGCGGTATAATTTTCTCTGTGTGCCATGGGACAGAACCATAGTGAGGCAAAATGAGATGTCCAGTATATTAGGTAGTGCATGCGGAATATGATTACTCTCCGCCTGATTGCTATTTTGATGTGCCATATCTGCTTCCATGTCCTTAGCATTATCATTTTTCTTTGTTATATGTTTGTTTTCGCGGGGTCATTGACGTTTATGTTGTTATTCCTGCTATCACAGGGCTACCAAGTGGGCGAGGAACTGCGTGTTTGGAGAAATTTTAGTGTACAAATTGATCAATATTGCAGGTTTTAGTTGTACGGAATATTAAGAGGAACGTGTGCTCCAAGGTATTCCAAATTGAGGAAGAGTTTGGGTGGGCTAGAGTTTATACCCAATCAGGCAACAGAGAGTTCATTCAAGAGGCTGAGGTTGTTCAAAGTTTCGTGTCTATACACAATCCTTTTTTCTGTCAGCTTAGTATACCTTCCAAAAAACTTGTTTCGGATTGAGGCAACCCGAATTATAGATATTTACATTTTTTATTTTTTATTATATTAATTCACCAAGTTATTTTTTACGAATATTTCATAACATTTATTTTTAACACAGTTTTGTCCTTTAGAATGGAGGTTTTTTGGGTAGACTCGGCGTCGACGGGCCAGAGGCCCGTCTACTCAACTAGTAAGTAATTAGGATTGTGGTGTCTTACGTGCTCCACGGGCCAATATGGTAATGGTTTTAAGCTTTATGAGACATGTTGAGGATTTGTTGTCATATTTGATGTGGTAAACTCCGATTCAAAGAAATTCAAATAAATTAAATCACTTAATTTGGAGTTAAAATATAGGAGATATAATTTTTCAAAATTTTAAACTTAGAAATTATGAAAGGTATTTTAATCATTAATGAACTTTTCTAATGGGCGAACCTAACGGATCTAACGATTGTGGCACTGGGGGCAAAAATTTGAACACGTGGTATGGGAGGAAAGAGAAGATTTTGAATGGTAGATGAGAATTTCAACCTATCGCAGTGGCATGCAAGGAATTTTGTCTAATTCGAATGATAACTATTTTAATGTACAGTGATACAATGGTGCTTTGAATATGTAGCCGCATTGACCTTGGAAAGCACTTTGGATCCATTAAAATTGATGGTGTGATTGTTTTCTCTTTTTTTTCCTTATTGATATGAGAATTTATAAACTTTTCCATTGATATATCTGCATGAAAATTTACATATCAAGTTATAAGATGTAGATGCTTGAGTATACTTACATATATTCTAGATTGGTAGTAGCATATTTTATTTAATTTTTTTCTATACTTTTTTGTTGCTATTAAATTTAAACGGTTAATTTTGGTGAGGGAGGAGGGAGACGTGTGGCGCCGGTGAGGAATAAAGATCGTGGTGGGATTGGAGGAGGAGGGGATCGAGGGAGTCGGACAAAGATCTGTATAGAGAAAGGGAGGGAGTTTTACGTCGTAGAAAATCAACTAAAAGTTAATTAAATCTCAAACAACTGATAGCAAGTCGGTCCATCTAAAATTTGATAAACCCAACTGGCTTCGTGAGATTAAACTAGTTTCTTCAGCTAGCGACACTTTACATGACAGTTAAACATTGACCTGACTGAGGCAGTGAGCCAGTGTGTCACCACTAAAGATTTATTAGCTCTTCCAAACTCGTCAGACCTAAATTATGAATTCTGGATGTGGGGTATAGCCTTTTGAGCTATATAGCCTACGTCATTATGTCCTAAGATTGCACATGAATCCTCCTTGGAGATTGACCCGATAGACTCAGACGCTTCAAATGACAGGGCAACAGAACGTGCTATCGCTTTTAGCATGTTATCATTTGGTTTGTCTTCATAATTCTGACAGTCTCAAGTCTAATTGAGCTTACCGGGCTACTTTTGACTTCTTCATTTTCTTTTTCAATCACATAAGATAAAGGTGGAATGGGAGTAGAATGGTAAATTTGTGTTTCGTCATATTGAGCTCAGCATTTGCTCAAAGTGATTTTGGTTTATCTTTTTTTTTTTGCGACCGACTCCCTGGCAGTCGTCTGGGTCACGGTGATGCAACCTAGGTGATTTTTCCTTTGGTGCGCCACGCTCCACCACCTCCCCCTTCTTTGCTCCAAGGTTCTTAGCTGTCCCCACCTCCATTAGCCACCACCTTTGATCGGTGGCACCCTCGCTCCTGAGCGACGCCTCCTTTCCCTGTCGCACGCTGCCCCCCTCCCCACCCTAATTTGTCGCCGATGATGTTGATCCATCCGCTGCCACTGCTCGATTACCTTTGTCCTTTCCGTGGCTTCGGTGCCGCCACCGATGCCTACCACCCCTACCATGGACCCTTTCCACCACTGGATCGCCGTCTCCTCGGCATCCCTCTAAGCACTAAGCTCAGGGAAACCGAACCCCCACCCGAATCCTAACCCTAACTTGAATCGACCGGCGGCGGCGCTCCGGCGAGAGGAAGCAACACATAGCAGGCAGCAAGAAGGAAAATTAGCATGATGATGGAGGCACGCCGAAAAAGGAGGAAGAGACAAGAAGGGGCACGTGGCGTTGACGCATTCACCTTGGCGGATGAATTGCCTCCTAGGTGACAGCTAGGAAGCAGAACCTTTTTTTTATTTAGAACATTATCTTGGTTGATCTGAACCTGAAGGTGATCTGATAGCCATCTATAGCCTCAGGGAATCTCGGAAAGCTTGTTGGGCATGAGTATTACGTTTCCATTTGTTAGTCTAGCCCAACACGACGAACCCATTTACCGAATGACCAAAGTTTTCAACTCGAAGGCGGTCTGAATGCAGAACGAACCATGATAATTAGGCCGTTCGTGTATGGTCAGGCTGCACTCCGTGCAGGAGTTCCAGATATCGGCTCGCCGCCGCATGGCATGATGTCACCATTACCTAATGGCAACGGCGATTCAGCTTCAAGCTGAAGGCAGCCTGAGGCCTGAACGCGAGTGTTCAGTGGTAGATTCAGGCTTTCTCGCAGACCTGGTTAGAAATCAGTACACGATGACAATATAATTGATTCTTACTGTTCTTGGCGATGGCCTCGGTTTTTAATGGCGCCAAGGTGAGCTGATAGTAAACGCAGCTATGAGCTTGGCCAGACATGAAGGGCATACGGGCAAGGACCGAGTTAAACCCAACGCCTTATTACACGGGCGGTGATGTCATAGCTGCTGGTCAATAAAAACATTAGCGATGTTTCAAGGCCTGACCGTGACCGTCAGGAGGCAACGAACCATGTGTTCAGATCCAGGGAATAGGACACACTGCAGGTGGTTCAATGCATTTAAGCATGGAGCTGAATTGATCCGAATGGCAGGGAAACGCTTCACGTCGACCACTGAGCTGAACCTCCGGGAAATGATCTCTCTCCATCGAATCCGTTTATAATCTGCTGCTTCGTGAGATCCGTATATGACTAGGATTAGTGTTCTGGTTCAGTTTAGTTCCTGTTTCGTATTCGGATTAGGCCACCGGAATTAGGCCAAGGGCTAGGACCCTTGCTGCAGTTGCATCAGGCTAGGCCAAGAACCCTACATAGTACATAAGCACCACAGTTTGGAAACTTCTAGTTTTGTTGCTAAACGCTGTGCCGTCACAGAATGAACAACTTGTTATCGTCCCATCATAGTGTTTTACTTGGAAAAGCTTCCAATGGCGAGCAAATCACAGTGACGTATTGGGGCAAGCAAGGCAATCCTGAAGCTCTCTCTGCTTGTGAGTCCATCGTGGCTGCAGGGCAACCTTAACCAGCTCGGATAATTTCGGCCAGGAATTAGATTCAGCCATCGGCCATTACTCCCTGGTTAGCAAACAACAGCAACAGATGTCGTTGCTGCGCCGGGACCTGACCTGACACTCTTGCAAGCAAACTTTAATTGCAGCCTCAAGTAGGATTTTGAAGCCTGAACTCTGAACTCACTTTGTGGGGGGAATCGGTGCGGTCCCGTAAAATTTCAATTTCGATCATTAAAATCCCTGGTCTGAACTCGCTTCGTTTCCAAATTTGCGTATTCATATCGTTCAGGATCCCTGAAATTTTTCAGTGATAACAAAATTTCAGTCTATTAACAAAGTTTCGATAACCTTTTTTTCTAAATTAAAATGAATCAAAATTTTCTTATAAAAAATATTAGGAGATGGTAATTGTCCCCCAGCTGACCAGGCAGCGCTCCACCACTGCGCTTGCCCTGTGCAGTCCGTGGAAAACTGGCCGTGAGATTTGTGAACAGTTCATGTCATCCTTCGATAAGCCATCAAAAAAAATATTTTTTTTGCCCAATTGCATTACAATGCGTTTCTACCATTAATTCATAGCTAAACTTAAGTCTCACAAATTGTTCATGATTTTTCTGGAATTATTTTATTTTTGTGTTAATGTTCAAAATTTATATAAATTCATATAACCTCCAAATTCGTGAATAAAAAATACAAAATTAAGATCTAGCTAATGGTGAAATTTTATATTTTTTTCAAGTTTACGAGGCATAAGGTTCTAACCGTCGGATACTACATTCTATGACACCATAACATAGAAACAATATGAAACGATATATTGTTCTTATAAAAAATATTAGGAGATGGTAAATTGTCCCCCAGCTGACCAGGCAGCGCTCCACCCCTGCGCTTGCCCTGTGCAGTCCGTGGAAAACTGGCCGTGAGATTTGAGCGGTTCATGTCATCCTTCGATAAGCCATCAAAAAATATTTTTTTTGCCCAATTGCATTAAAATGCGTTTCTACCATTAATTCACAGCTAAACTTAAGTCTCACAATTTTTTCATAATTTTTCTGGAATTATTTTATTTTTGTATTAATGTTCAAAATTTATATAAATTCATATGACCTCCAAATTCGTGAATAAAAAATAATAAAATACAAAATTAAGATCTAGCTGATGGTGAAATTTTATATTTTGTCAAGTTTACAAGGCATAAGGTTCTAACCGTCGGATTCTACATTCTACGACACCATAACATAAAAACAATATGAAGCGATATACTATCCAAACACCTCTGGACATGATAAAAACAACACGTCTCCATGCACACTCATGCTAGTCGACTAGGCAGTGTTAGTTATACATGGAAGTTACAACTCTTTGCATTTTCATTTAAAGTTCATGCGGCTCCGGAGTCAGCAAACAAAAAAAAAATCGAGATCTAATTACTAATAAATTTCATAAATATTTAAATTTATAGAATTTTATGTTGTTTTATTAATTCATTTGACGGACGTTGGTTTTAGATGAGACCACATGGTGAAGTATGAAATTTAGTTACCCGAAAAACGACAATACCCCTGATACTTAACCCGATATCTCTGAAACGATATCCGTTATACTCAACTTGATATCTCTGACATGATATCCCAATACTCAACTAATGCCTCCGACACTCAACCTGAGACATGATGATATCCCTTTATTCATTAATTTGATGCCCTCGATACTAGGTAATATCCCTTGATAATTGATACTCAACCAATTATGTTCAAAGCAACGCTGCTAATACTCAATCCAATACATAACGATACTCGACAACCCTATGCCATTCCAATGGCTAGAAACAATAAAGAGTCCTATCTGTCCAATGCTACACTTTTTGTACGTAACTACGGTGTTGATGAAACACACTAACACATTCTAAAATATGATGATACGCAATAAGCAGGTAAACTTGGCATCCCATGCTACATTTTGAAACTTCATGACACCCACTATCACACCACGGTAAAATCCAAATCTATGACATACCATATTACACACCTCGGTATACCATAACACACAAATGATACTCTATCCCCTTTTTTTCGCATAAACCATGACACACTCTGAAACACTTCAACTGCATAGTAATTTAACACTCTTTGATATACCACGACACACCTTATGTCATACCCTATCCTATTTTCTTATACTACCTTCGGTCACAAAAAGAAGTCGCCATTGACTTTTGGACACGCCTTTGACCATTCATCTTAATCAAAAAATTAGTTCAAATATGTAAAAATATAAGTAATACTTAAAATACATTTAATAATAAACTAAATCATAACAAAATAAATAATATTTATATAACTTTTTTGAATAAGACGAATGGTTAAAGGCGTGTTTAAAAGTCAACGGCGACTTCTTTTTATGACTGGAAGGAGTATTTTTTTTACATACACCATGGTACACTTATACACTACAACACACATGCACACCTTACCCTATTTTTCGGTTAGAAATGATACATCGTCCTTTAGCAGCCCTTTTTTTCCTTAACAATAAACCTTTTTGATTTTGGCAGTACAATTTCCCTTGGTTACCATCATTACATTGGCTTGGTGCACTTTGGCTAATGGACTCGATTGGCTAATTCCCATACTGGCTAACAACAAACCACATATCTAGCTTGCAGCCACGGCCATCCCAATCGGCCGTTTAATTGCCGGCTAATTTAACCGTCGTCGGAATTGCATAAATACCTAGCAAGCACAGGTCATTACAGCTCAAGTGCGAGCACCACCAGCGCTGGGGAAAGAAAACTCCTCACCATGCCTTCTCCTTCCTCGGCCCATTGGCTGAGCCTCGTCGGAAGCATCTGGCTCCAGACCATCAACGGCCCCAACTCCGACTTCCCGGTGTACTCGTCGCAGCTCAAGGAGCTCAAGGACATCACGCAGGTGCAGCTCAACTTCCTCGCCTTCGCGTCCGACGCCGGGAAGCTGTTCGGCTGGTTCTCCGGGGTGGCGGCCCTGTACCTGCCCTTGTGGCTCGTCGCGTTCGTCGGCGCCGCCTTCGGCCTCGTCGGCTACGGCATCCAGTACCTGTTCCTGGACAGCGCCGGGCTCCGGTACTGGCACCTGTTCCTGCTCACCGCCCTCGCCGGCAATGGCATCTGCTGGATCAACACCGTCTGCTACCTCCTCTGCATAAAGAACTTCGGGTCCAGCAGCCGCGTCGCGGTGAGCCTCGCGACGAGCTACCTCGGCCTGAGCGCCAAGGTGTACACCAGCCTGGCCGAGACGATGCCCGGCCTGGCCACCTCCAAGGCGAAGGCCTACCTCCTCCTCAATGCCGTCGTGCCGATGCTCGTCACCGTCGTGGTGGCGCCGTCCCTCAGGGTGGTTGGCCTCAGGACCGGGCCGAGCACGGACGCCGCGTTCCTCGTCATGTTCGCCATCACGCTCGCCACCGGCGCCTGCGCCGTCGTTGGCAGCATAGGCTCCACGTCCAATGGGCTGTCCTCCACGGAGCACATGATCAGCCTCAGCGTGCTGCTGGCCACGCCGATACTCATCCCGGCGGCGCTCAAGATCCGGGAGAGCATGGACAAGATATGGGAGACCAAGCGGGAGAACAGGATCCACGATCTTGGCAGCGACGAGGCCGAGGCCGAGGCGGTGGGCACCATCGTCGTCATCGAGGTCGCCGGCGGCGAGGCCAAGGAGGAGGAAGAAACCGTCGCGGAGAAGCCCCAGGAGGAGGTCGGCGGCCTGCAGCTCCTGAGGAGCCTAGACTTCTGGCTCTACTTCTTCAGCTACATGTTCAGTGGCACACTGGGTCTGGTCTTCCTCAACAACCTGGGGCAGATCGCAGAGTCGCGAGGTCTCGGCCGCACTTCCACTCTCGTCTCCCTGTCGTCGTCGTTTGGCTTCTTCGGCCGCCTTCTTCCCTCCTTCTTGGACTACTACTCTGCTAAGTAAGCTATCATTCCTTTCACACACTTCCATAATTTAAAACGAAAAAAAAAATAATGAAACTTGGATGCTTCTTGATTTTTCTTTGATTAGTATCCTGAGATCTTGAGGACGCAAGCCTCAGATATCAACGCATCCGGTCATTTTTAAACGTCATGCTAAGATGCTAACTGCTATCTTGTCTGTTTTTATTTTGTCGGTTTGATTGATCCCCTGATAAGTGATAACTAATTAATCAAATCAATTTTGTCGTCGCTTCGCGCAGGAGCGGATACTCCATCTCGAGGACGGCGTCCATGGCGTCGCTGATGGCGCCCATGTCCGGCGCGTTCTTCCTGCTGCTGAACGCGGGGGACTTCTTCCTGTACCTGAGCACGGCGGTGATCGGCACGTGCACGGGCGCGATCACGTCGGTGGCGGTGTCGGCGACGGGCGAGCTGTTCGGCACCAAGAACTTCGGCGTGAACCACAACGTGCTGGTCACCAACATCCCCGTCGGCTCCCTCTGCTTCGGCTACTTCGCCGCGTTCCTCTACCAGCGGGAGGCCGGCGCCCGCGGGAGCAACACCTGCGCCGGCGCCACCTGCTACCAGGAGACGTTCGTCGTCTGGGGCGCTACCTGCGCCGTCGGCACGCTGCTCTGCGCCGCACTCTACGCCCGCTCCCGCGACTTCTCCGGGAGGCTACCAGTAAGGATACCGTGCTGCCTCGCCCGCATAGTAGCTAACAAGGAGGCCTCACAAGTTTCTCATCTGAGCGCTTCTTAATTAGGTCGATTAATTTAGCGGCCATGCATACACAAGCATCTGCCTCTAGGCGATGTAGCTTTTGTTTTTGTCTCACTTTTTTGTTTTCTTTGGTTTCTTGACTGATCCCATGGGGGATACAGGGAAAAAAGCCGGAACCTGAGTAGATATTGTGCAGGTTGATGACATTTTCACTGCATATATGCATATAAGAGTGGTTGAAAAAGAGAACAGGTTTTCATCTTGCCTTTGCTACTGATACTTGCTGATTATTTGTTTAATTTTCCTTTGTAGTATGTTACACGGAGAGGTTAGTGACTAGTGTTCATGACTAGTAGTAGTTCATAAGTACGTGGAGCTGGAATTCGCATTTAGTGCATGAAAGTAGCAATCGAATGATCTGTTTGGACTTGGTATAGGATTACTTTTTTTTTTGAGAGCGGTATAGGATTACTTGAGTATTGCATTTTGAGTGGTCCATTGCGGCGGTTCTTCCATGTTGTGCTCAAGCAAAGTTTAGCACTCCGTAGTTTTTTTTAGGGTTTTGCTTTATGTATGTTGAGGGTAATCCTGATGGTACCCAACTTAGGGTGACCGTTAGGGTGAGCGTGAGCCTAGTACTATGACAAATAAAATAAAAAAGAGAAAAATACTGATCTATTCTAAATTAGAACGGTTGGAGATGCTTCGAAAGAAAAGCAACAATCTTGTTTTTTATCCTGGCTGCTGTAGCGTTAGAGCATCCACATCTACTACTCTATCCCCACCCTCTATTTCACTATTAGAGGGTCCCTCTATCCTTCCCTCTAAATTTCCTTCAGACTTTACACTGCACTCTAAAAGATTCCTTTCTGACATCAGACACTCTATCCAGAGCTACAGTATTATAGAGTGCCTGCTACGGATGCTCTTATTCGACATGTTATGGTATATGGAATACTGGTGGTGGTCGGCAGAACGCTATGTGCGTGTACAGATGAAATCGTTATGTACAGTTGTACACGGCCTAGCTAGCGATTGATCTGTAGCTCCTTAACCTGTAGTTGAGAGTCAAATCTGATACTATGGCCCTCTATAATCATCCATAAAAGTTCCGCTCGTATGCTCAGTGGTCACCGTCTAAAGACGAGGAAACCCTGGAGTCATGTGTTGCATCCATTTTGTCAATGAACACATACCGCGACTTTGAAGCATATCAGAGAAAATCTCGTCCATGGAATGTCCCCGTATTCCGTGAAGTATCCAAGTATTACTATATGTGCGGCTTGGTCCCTGACAGGACCATCTCTGGTTGAAATTCGTCTTTCATCTTTCTTTCTTTTTGAGCAAGGGCAAGGAGAGCTGTTTTGTATTGATCAAAAGTTGAAGAAGTACAGGGTGGAGGAGATAAAACGGCCCCTCCTTTGTGAGCCTAAAAACAGCTAACTAATTACAAAGGGGGCTCCCACGGCCTCACAAAGGTGTAGGTCATTAATTAGAAAATTTGGAAAGGCCTTTCATCTTTCTTGCGCAGGCGGTATCACTAGATGACACGGTGAGGGTTACACTATGGCCCATGAAAGATCTAGCAAAGAAATGTTAAAGGCGCCATGTTCATCCAGTGCCAATCTCGTGGCCTTTCTGGGTACATCCAAATGCATGGCCACCACCTTTCTTTCAGCTTCAGCTTGACCAGGCAAGGTAGGCAGCTCATTTACCTCGAGCAGTAACGCTCCTCAGCTTATTTACAGCGACGGATTGACCCGTCCCCGTTCGACAGCAACATCAGCACTGCGTCCAATCCATACTAAAACAAGAAGTGAACATATATCCTCCCATTTTATTTAAACATCACACACATGCCTGAAGATCTGAAATATGCATGCATGTGAGAGGCAGAGGCATCCATTAAAGGAAGAGCAACTGAGCAAGTTAGGTCGATCCATCGTCTCCCTCCCGTGGCCCGTGGTCCTCTCACATGATGTGCGATGCCAGTAGCACACTGCGAATGCAACGCCGAGTTCAGTTCCATCTTCCTCGTGTACTTGGGCGCATGGGCAAATGCTATTTATTCGCCGAAAGTTTGCAGAGCCCCGGAGCGAGCGAGCGAGCCAGCGATCTATCTCCAAATCTTTCTGGTGAGCTGAATTCATTTATGGTCTGCGTGGTTGGTTGGCCGAATCACGTCAGCGGTGTCCGTCCGATCACTCGCTTCGTCTTGAACTCAACTCACTCGCTCACGAGCTGTCAGTCACAGACTTGAATCTTGATTGGATCCTGCCACAGTGACCGCTCCATGATAATATGGTATCCATATTAATTAATCAACGGCATCTTATATAGTTGAAAAATACCACATATCTAGGCCGTCTTTCCGTGCCACGATTGAGCAGGGTGGAGCCAGACAGCCAGTGTACACAGTCTCGAATTAAGCTCAATCTCCTATGCCTCTTTCAAGTTCCTGGACGCTGGCTACAGTAGGCATGGTTGCCGGGGAGATCGATCGGTCATGGGAATAATGGATGGAGCGTAGTTATGGTGGTAGATGGGGTGCGTGTGTTGGTGGAGGTAATGGCGGTGGTTGTTGCGAAGGCAAACGCGAGCGCGCCAAGGCAGGCCATGACATGTGTCCTGTGCATGCACATGCCTGGCACGAAGAGGATCCGCGGGGAGGAGGCGAGGGGAAGAGCCATGGCAACGCCGGATCAGCGGAGAAGGAAAGGAGGTCGGGGAACGAAGTGAAAGTGCGCGCTCTTCTCTGTCCATTTGAAAATGCATGCAGATTTGCCGTGGATCGCGTGTGGTTAGTTGGACATCTTTGTGTTGTGGATGTAATGATTAGTATGCTCGTCTCTTGCTGTTGCTGGCTAAAGGCCGGATTAGATTCGGCAATGCTGCTGCTGGAAGCATGGCGTCAGCAAACGAAATATCTTAAAGCATTCGCGTCTACGCCTTCGTCCCCCCACGCTCCATTTCACTGTTAACTATTCGTCTTATTTTTTTCCTCTAAATTTTCTTCATATTTTATGTTATGTAATTTCTAAAAAAAAATCCTTTCCTACATCAACTACTCAATTTAAATTTTTTGAATTTTTGAGTACCTGCTAGGATGCTGATCATGGAGAGCACGGGAATGTGTCAAGTGAATTTTTTAAAGAAAAATCCTTTTTCCCTTAGGCTGTAATACCAGGTAAAAATGGCACCTCACATATAAAGACCAATCACCAAAGATTTTTTGGCCACGCAAACACTATTTTGACCGAATGAAACCTATATGTGTTTTTACATAAAAGTATGATGAGCGTCACAAATCAGACGACTGATAGATTAGACGACTGAAGTCGGCATGATATTATTACCGGAGCTTGAAAAACTACTTACACATAAAAAACTGATGCTGAAACTTAATAATAAAAGAAGTTTCACGAGTACAAATCCATATTTCAACAGACAAAAACTCAAGTTTCCACAGACGTAAATCCAAGTTTCAACTGCAAAAACCCAAGTTTCAATGGGTGAAAATCCAGATTTCGATAAGCAAGACACCATCAATGTCATCATGAGAACTTGAAAAAACACCGGGCGAAAATTAGTAAAATAATTGCTAAAACATCAAAAACCTACCGTTGAATTTTGACATTACAATAGTTTAATGTGTACAAAATCCAAATCTCAGCAGGCCAAAACCCAAGTTTCACCAAGCAAAGCCCCAAGATTTCACGTGTACATGTCGAGGGTTCCATGTGAAACTGGCGGATGGACATCTCAATGCAAATAAGAAAGGTTCCACAAGAACAAACACAGAGTTTCGATAAACAAAAACCAAGTTTCACACATAAATTGCTGAGATTCCATGCAAAGATTGGGTAAACCTCCTTCTTGTCATCGTCTTCTCCAAATCCAACGCTATGGTATGGAAGGTAAGGGAGGGCGATGGAGGGAGAGGAAACAGAGGGCGGCGAGCAAGAGCAGGATAACGTAATCAGGCAAAGAGAAGGAACAAAATGGAGTGGTCAAGTAGTGGAGAGAAGAAGAGGAGGTGTCGCCTGGGAGGACGCTACTGGCGAGGGGATGGTGAAACATAGGAGGAGGTTAGGGTCCTCAGGGAGACAACTCAGAAAGGGGGATTTCACGGTGGGATGCGAGGAGCAATGTGGACAAACCGTGGCCACATAATCCCACAAGCGCAATCACCGCATTGCTGGCACACAATTGTGATATCTGACCGTTGAATCAAGATCGGAAGATTATAGATGCAGAGGATCACAGGCCAAGTGCTATGCGTCCTCATATTATCGAAAGGGTCCATTCCATCTGTGCTCAGTCCAAATTAGATATTCCTAGATTCATTTCGAATATTCTTAAAGAAACTATTTATTGTTATCTATTGGGCGGAAACAACGTGATGTCTAAGTATTTATCCCACTTATGGTCTTCGAAGTACCATCTTAGCATTTTTAAGTGTTTTCAGTTCCCAAACAAACGCTCAAATGGGGGATTATCGACAAATACCACATAACGTTAGCGGGAAGGTCCTTTGGTAATCCCTATGACTCCACTATCTTCAGAGTCCATCTGTGCTTAGTCCAAATCAGAAATTCCTATATTCATTTTGAATGTTCTTAAAGAGACTATTTATTGTTGTCTATTGGGTGGAATTAACGTGATGTCTAAGCATTTATCCCTCTTATGGTATTCGAAGTACAATTTTAACATTTTTACGTGTTTTCTGTTCCCTAACAAATGCTCAAATGTGGGATTATCGACAAATACCACATAACATTAGAGGGTAGGTCCTTTAGTAATCCCTTTGACTCCACTATCTTCAGAGTCAACATCACTATGCTTGTATTTCGATGCACCACAAACCGTGCAAACATGCCTTTTCACATGTTCTTTGCGATATAAGATTAATCGTTGGACATGCATGAATCCGCTTCACATCTAATCCCAGGGGGACAAACAACCTTCTTAGCGAGGTATGTCGTTTTAGGCAACACATTTCCTTCTAGAAGCATGTCCGACATAAGACGTAACAGGTCTTTGAAGCTCTTGTCCGACCATTTATAACATGCCTTCAATTTTAGCAACAAAAGCACGACGTACAGCTTTGTATATTCCACTTTGCATTTTTTGTACAAGGGTTTTTTTCTAAATCATGTATTGATTAACTCTTTCTCAGTGCCATAGTCTCCTTCTACATCACGTAACATCTGAGAAAGATTATTTCATCCTCACCTAGTCCATAACCTCCCCCAACCGATATATCGTTGGTTTCATGATCGATGATATTGCCATCTTCGTTTATAATTTCCTCTTCACTATGCCTTGTCCAACATGTGTAGTCATGTACGAAGCCCCTTAGAATCAAGTGCGTATGGATCTGATCTCTATCTGAGTACATCTTCTCATTCTTACGATCAAAACATGGGCAAAGTATAGATTGTGTCTTTTCTCTCCTCATGTGCTCATCGGCGGCACTTAGAAAATCAGCCACACTTTCAATATACTCCTTGCTACAACGGTTTTGGTCATACATCCATGTTCGATCCATCTACATTTAAAATCAATTTTTAGTTATTCATTAGTAATCCAGTACCAAGAGCTAGTTATCAATTAGTTAGTGTTAGATTATTTACAATAAATGACTACCCCAAAATTCATTAGTTATTTTTTACAGTTGAGATGAAAAGCTAATTAATTACTTATGGAGTACTAGATAGCATCATTAGTTAGCTACAATTTAATTATCTATATTACCTAGCATCACTAGTTAGTTCTAGATTATTTATTATAAATATCTATCCCAACATTAATTAATTATTTTTAAAGATGATACGAAAGACTAACTAAAATGAAATTTATATTAAAAACATAATGTAAAATCTAGAGCTATATATCTTCATCCACAATACATATCAGTTACAATTTAATTGTTTATATTGGGTAGCTTCACTGGTTAGTTCTATATTATTTGTTCTTTAAGTGTCTACCCAACATTAATTAATTATTTTTAAAGATGAGATGAAAAACTAATTACTCAAAATGTAGATGATAACATAACATAAAATTTAGAGCTATGTTTCTTCATCCATAATGCGTACTAGCTACAATTTAATTGTTTATATTAGCTAGTTTCAATAGTTAGTTCTAGATTATTTGTTCTATAAATATCTATTCCAACATTGATTAATTGGTTTAAAGATGATATGAAAGACTAATTAAATAAAAAAATGTAGGTAAAAACATAATGCAAAATACAGAGCTATATATATATCTTCATCGATAATGCATATTAGCTATCTACAACCTAGATATAATCTATTGAATATAATAAAGCCCTTATAGGCTGCCCCTAGTTGCGTCACGTGGCGCAACTAGGGGCTACCACGTGAGCCATCCAGGAAAAAAAAATCAAAGTATTCTAAAATATAGAAAATACAACAAAAAAATGCAACAAAAAATTAATTGCGAGGGTTCGTAAATGAATTTAAGCATAGGAAATGTTGACTTTTATCAAATGGATTAAGAAATATTATTAAAGACTAGAAAATTAAAAAATCAAAAAAATCTAGTAAAATCCTAAAAAATATATAAAAACGCACTTGTGCCTTGTAAAACTTATAATGTCTCATGCGCCATGGGCGCGTAAACATTGCTAACATGTATTCATTAGCCTACAGCTAGCTATTTACAACCATAATACATAGCTCTCTACGCCATAACTGTCGCTAAAAACCATTCAAGATCTAAAGAGCTTATTATAGGTATAGCTAACCTTGAAAGATTTAAAAGAGTATTATAACTAGCTAGCTAGAGGGAAACCATGCAAACACAAAACGCTAGAGTACTATAAGGTTATCACTCATCTTTTTAATCAAAAGGAGCTCTCACATTCACTATTTCTAAAATACAAATCACTCAATATTGAGCTGAGAATTGAAGCTGTGCACGGACGACAAAGGAGACCCTGAGACGCCTGCGCCCGCTGGGATCTCAGCTCGATCGTTGGCCCTCTGCGGCTCTGCCGATCGCACGTACAGGGCCTCGAGGCCTCGAGCGATCGAGTCGTACGTGTTCACCGTCTGATAGGCACATCAAGATCCGGCCGGGCCCTATACCGTACGACTTGACGAGGCTGATGCGTGATGCTGATCACCTCCTCTCTTGATCGATCGATCCTGCGGCTGTAGGTCGGCCGGGATGGATGGTCCAGCTCCGAAGAAAAAAACGGCCAGAAGACAGCGTCGGTGTGATCGATCCATCAGTGAGTATATACGAGGGAAAGGGACGGCACGGCACGGGTGGCGCGTACGTACGTTGGTTCATAACGACCGAGGCAGATGGCGGTTACGTACGTGCGCGGGTCACGCCGCTCGTTTGGCTTTAGCGCCCGCGCGTGCGAGGAAGAGTGAACGCCTCATCCTTTCACAGTGCACGCGCGCAGGACCGACCGACTTGGCAAACACCGGCCGTTGATCTTCCCCCACATCAGAACGTAGCCTAGTCTTTCGCATGTAAAGCGACGTTGTCTCATGCATTCGTGTGGATGAAAACGGCGCGTGCATGCATGCGTGCATGCGCTTTATGTTACCGGCCAGCCGGTGAAGAGG
Source organism: Raddia distichophylla (assembly GCA_005191435.1). NCBI lineage: Eukaryota > Viridiplantae > Streptophyta > Magnoliopsida > Poales > Poaceae > Raddia > Raddia distichophylla. The sequence continues at coordinate 2,152,013 of SPJY01032216.1, read as the reverse complement.
TCCTAGCTACACCGGAAAAGACAACAGGCCACGAGACGAGAGAGTTAGCTAGCTAGATAACTAGATTAGAGGGAAAAACATGTTGTAATGGACGGAGCAATCGATCAATGGAAAATGCCGGAGCTTTTGCTGGCGCGTGAAGAGGCGCGGAGACAGAGACGCGCATGAGTACAAGCCAAGGAAAGGCGGTATGAACTCTGGCCACTACACTGGCGACGCACAAAGCGAAAGGGAAAGGAGTGAAAAGAGACGAAACGAGCAGAAAATAACATGGAGCTAGGGCGCACTCTCAGGGGGCGGAGCCGGGAAAGCAACGGCCGCGAGGGCAAGGCATGCACCGCCCATGCCGCCCCCATGGACAGGATCACAGACCAGTGTTTCCGACCGTCGCCCGAGGGCACACCCGCCCCGGCACCGGCAAACGCTGCGTTGCGTTGCTCGTCCGAGACGGCACGGCTGTCGTGTTGTTGGACGGCCGTACGTCTCGCCCCCCACCCCCACTACGGGCCGGCGTACGCAGCAAGTGACGCGCCGTAATTAGCGGCCGGCCGCGCCACCGCCCGTGCCGGCGGTGCCGGCCGGCCTGGCAAGCCACCCCGCGCGCGATCCATCTCGGCGTTCGCCGGCTTCGCCGAACAAGAAAAAAATGTGAACCGTGACGACCGACGCCGCCGCTCTCGACTTCTCGGCGCCGGCGGCGCTGCAGCCAAGGATGGCTGCGTATACTGCGTATAGGCCGTGGATATCATAAGTTCGCAAAGGCGACGGGAGATCGATGTGACGGCGACGGGCAATAAAGCTAGCCCCGTGCACAGTGAGCCTCGGCTGGTACTCCTGCAGCTGGCGCTCTGGCTGGCTCTGGGTCAAGCATTTAGGCGAATCATTGAACGCCGAATAAATCGGATGACGACGTGCCCCGACAGCGGTCGTGAGGGACGCCCGCGGGCCGGCTAGTGAGTCGGTGACGCCGCCGTGACGCCATGACCGCGTCACAAACTTGATCTTCTGGGGGCACAAAAGAAAAGAGGAAAAAGGGTTGAGCTAGGGAGCAAGCAACCACACGAGAACAGCACCAGCACAGCATGGCGTGTTCACGTGTGCGTGTTCGTCTCAGTCAGTCCGAGCTTAGCTGGATGCTAGCCGGCTTGTCCCGTTGGCCCAGTTCAGTGAGACTGAAAAATGTATCCAATATAAACTGAACAGGCGTACGTCCAACAGATCGCCATAAACAATGCTCTGTAAGACACATTCGTGATACTGGGTGACTGACTGTTTCTGAACAGATGCATCTCCCACTGTGGTCTTGTTCTTTTCAGCGTTACGTACCAATATATATTACTGTAACAAATTTTATTATTTTTATATAGTCTATATGTTGTGATAATTTGTAATAATTTTTTCGTGGCTTTTAGTAGTCATTCAAAATCATAAAATTATTTTTAGTTATTTTTAAAAAATTTTAGATCTCTTTTTGAAAACTATCAAATTTGCTACAGTAATACGTAAACACAGTGATACACTGAAAAAAAACAAGTCCTATGCCATCGTATGCATCACGCTGATGCAGGTGTGATGCTGCACCGTCACATTTGTGCTCTTACTCTGGGACAATGAAAAAAAATCAATGCAAGTGGCCTTTCTGCGGACTCAAGTGCTGCCTCCACAAAATTATCGACAGTGCTTTTTTGACCGTCCTTTCAATCCCACCCGTACCAGACAGTTACTAGGCTTCTCTGCTGCACCTTGACGATAGAGAGGAGCACTAGCTAGTCGATCCCCACCATAATCTCCATCTCACTCGTATTAGCTAGCTACTAGACCTAAGTGGGTCGACGAGGCAGATTGCTAATAACAAGATACTCTTCTAGAAGGCGGAAAAGGCAGATCTTTTAATCCATGCTGTTGGGTATAATACGTGCACAATCAACGTCATTACGTCGCAGCACATCCCTCGTACGTGTTGACACCGGGCATGCAGTGTCAGCTACGTACGTACGTACTCACTCGACTTCGACTATCGATAGCTTGAGCCGTTTGCTGCGTCCTGTCCTGCCTACGTTAGTGACCTGACTGAAATGATCCAGCTTTGGTATGTGCATGCGGCTCTGTGTATATCTCCAAGTCCAACTGTAAGCTTAAGCTAGCTAGTAGTACTATTATATATTCCAGCTGCATGTACGTGGCCATCTATATATCTGTATGTATGAATGTATCGGGCTGTACTAAAAGCTAGCGCGTACTGATCATATCGAAAGTGACAGGAGATCATATAGCCGACGATCCCTGCATGGCTGCATGTGATAGGTAGACAACGTAAATAAGATGTGCCACTTCGACCAAGATATATGTATGTTCTCGCAGTCCGTTGGTGTAATTAACAGAGAAAATTGCTTATATGCTCTAAAGTTGAGTGCGAACTGCTTAATTTATGCTCCAAAGTTTGTTGGACTCACTTATTTACCCCGGAGTTGAGTTCAGACATGACAATGTCACTACTAGAAAACTGGGCTAATATACCGGCACATTAGTACAGGTTGAATTGAAACCGTTACTGATAGCAGCATCAGTACCGATTCATAGGAAAAGTAGCGATTCAGACTTTCTGTACTGGTTGGAGGCAACAGTAAAGATTCTTTTCGCAGTCGGGTACATGATAGTTCGCATGCGGACTCATCAATACCGGTTTCGTACGAACCGGTACTGATGCCTCGTTTCTGAAAAGGCTAAAAGGTATGCATGTGCTAGTTATATCAAAGTGCGTGGTGGGTGAGTTGTTTAGAAGAATGAGCTGTGGGTCACAAGGGGGCAAGAGGTGTTAGATTCGCCTTCAGTATCAACCGGTACTAATGCCCCTTAGGCATCGGTCTCGGAAAACAAGTATCAGTTCAGGAACCGGTACTGTTGGCTTAACCGGTATTAAAGGCCATGTCTATAGTAGTGTGTGGGTTCTTCTGAAACATTGAGCAATATTTGTCATTGATCTCACTAAAAATATTGGTTATACCCCCAACACGTGAATGTGACGGTTAGTGCGTGTGGGTTGCTCCGTTGGAAAATTTATTGAACTAGAAGTGATCCAAGTGAAGATGGTGCAGCCGATTACACTAGAATATTTATTGCATTACTAGTCTATTTGTACATGCATTATTTTAGGCATGGCAACACTACATGGTAATTTTTCTCAGAATATGCACTCTCAAATTAAGCAACCTATGGTCTAGAAAACTACATATTAAATAAGTGTGTCCGTTAGGGCCATGTGACGTGAAACCTAATCATACTTGTTTCAAGAAGTCAGATGCTCAAGTGAAATCTTTATTTCAAGTAGAGTCAGAGAAAAGAAGCAGTGGTATAAGCATCTTCTCCCATGAATTCAGTCAAAACTTGCTCAAATTTTTTAAAAGAGTGTATTGTCAACTCTCATCTCAACTTTAGGACAACTTTAGTAGGACTAGCTGTCTAGCTGTCTAGTTGATTCAATAATTAGGTGTGCATATGGCATTCTTGTTTTTTCCTCATTTCTCCCTCAACTCAAATAGTTTTAGATAGTAAAACAGAAACACACATGATTGGTAGTAAGAAAAGAAATGGCGAATTGCACCCATACCATATTATAAACATTAAAAAATTGCATGGTAGTTTAAAATTTGCCACTCAGTGGCATTCTTTTGCATTGTCATGTAATTTTGTAACTCTACAATGGTATGTATGCGATGAATCCAACTAAAAGGAATGTGAGTGATATGTAGGACACATATTTTCACTGATATTGAATTAGTGCTGAGATGGCCTAGATATTTGGAGAAAAGGGGTTCACTTGTGGCAACAAAAAGAGAATGCACTACATTGCCTTATCTGAAAAGATGATCAGTTCTTATTCAAGAATGAAACACATGCCTCGTAGTAGGGCTATCCTCTTCTCACTTAATGGATAGATAGTTTTGTTAACGGGCTTATCCTTGGATATCCAGATGGGATGGCAGGAGATTTTTTGACATGAATGTGAACGTTGCTTAGGTGCCCCTTTTCTTTTTTGTTGGGTGCTAGCTGGATCAATTGTGAGGTGGAAGTCTGTTGGCACAAATAAAAAATCTGGCCCAGAACTGTTTGACGAGAGAGAGAGAGAGAGAGAGAGAGAGAGAGAGAGAGAGAGAGGCGTTGGCCCGATTGTGAATTGGACAATGTCGCTACAAATAAAAACCTGGCCCAGAACTGTTTGGGCAGGCCTTAAGGTAGATATTTAGAAGAGCCCAGTAATCCAATAAGGAGACTGGATCCTTCTTTTTCTTTTTTATTATTATAAATTCGAAGATAAACGTACAACATATGCATGTTGGATCTACAGTTATATAACAGTTATATACGGTTCAAAAGGAAAGTTCAAACAATGGAGGAGGAAGTTTAAGCAAGTATAAGCGTCTATTGTATCTACGGTAGTAAAAAAATAGAATTAGAGAGTGATGCAATCTCTACTAATTTAAAGCGTCTAATGATCGTGGTGGTTGTACTACCAACTTACGATCTGAACCATTCATCTCACATTGTGACATCTGGTCCATCCGATCTACCCGCCGCCAGGACCACGATCCCTTTTGCCCTCCCGCCACCTCCCACCACCCGAATTCAACGGCAATGATTAGACAATGGGGGGCAGCCCGTGCGGCTGGTGATCCTCTGCCTTTGGCTATAAAGGCAGAGGATGAACAATACTTGTGCAGTTGATAAATCTCAAGTGGCTATAAACAGTACCAGTGAACATTGATTCGCTACTGCGGCGCCGCGTGAGGGGGTGCTCCTCCATGCGGGCTCCTCCCCTCCTGCCTGTCTTATTGGGCCGCTGGGGGCTCTCCTTGGGCTGCGCGATCCCGCTGGCTTTGAGCTCCGGGGAGGGGCGCGGTCGCAAGTGGCGTGGAGGCATCTGTTCCACGTGGCGCCGCTCAAGCTTGTGGATTCGCGGGGAGTTCTTGGCTCTGAAGAGGGAGGAGGTGGCCGCGGGCGCCGATCTAGTGAGGCCTTGCCCGTTTTCTGCCGCTCTTGTGTTTGGTTCTGCTCGTGGGACGGTTGAATTCTAGGAATTTGGTGTTCAGTGTGATCCGAGCTTTGATTTTTGGGGGAATTTGGGGTGTGGTGTGCAGGATTTTTTGGTTGTTGCTTTGGTCACAAGATGCTTGCTTGCTGTGGAAGCTCGTGGAGCTCGAGGCACACTAAATTCCACATCTTACCGCGCTGTTTTATTGGGAAACTGAATATTTCGTTCAGAATTTGTGGATCCCCCTCCCACCTCCGATTTGTCAAATCTGGCTGTTCTGATTCGAAAGTTTTGACCTTGGGAGTTTGCTTCACAATTTTCTGCTTCCTCTTGGCTCGATTGCTTTGTGGTCTGAATTCCTTCTCACGGGATTGCCCCAATTGGTCATTCTTGCTTGACTCAAAGATGCATGCTTTCAGCATAATCATTGTGGCCGCGTCCTCCTCTGAGGAGCTTCTCCTCCCCACAGAGGTAATCCTTCGCAATTGCAATATTATTACTCCGGTTCTTGCTCCAGGGAGTTATGTTTTCTATTTTCGTTTTTTTGGTCTATGGCTAATGATGGATGAAATGTTCAAGTTCTTCACAAAAAATGTTTTTGTCTCTTTCTTTGTAACCAGACTTCGATTTATGTCTATGATACGCACTAATTGGTCTCATCATGTTCCTCTATCTTTGCAGAGGCAAATTGGATTTTGGAAACCTGAATCTTTGCCACCTCATCACATGGGTGAGTGCTGAGTCGATTAAATTCACGTTGAATTATTTTTCTGTTCTTCATTTCTGTATTAGGATGCCTTGTAGCCTGTAGCCGTAAGATTTTCATTTTGTTGGGACATGTGGGGCGTGTAAGGAGTCACATTTTTTGTGTGACAAACAAAAACCTAAGGACAATAAGGTTTTCCTTGTAGTTTGAAATACCTTTTTCTCTTTTCTATATTTAGGTCCAGCATTTTGGCTTCATATTTAGCGCATGCTTTTGCATGAGTCTTGACATATAGAACTTGTGGATTATCCTCATATTTGCGAATGATTGCTCATTATTTTTCTTGGTGCTTGTTCAGTTTTCATTATCACGATGTTTGATGCTTTTGCAGTGTTCATTAGCATGATATGTTCTCAAAACTGAATGGGTTCCCATTGTTTTCAGGAAGTTAGTTGCATCTTCTCCACATGAAAAACCTCAACCTATTGGGACAAAGACCTTGACTCGACCAGACCTTCTACAACCCAAGGGATCAGAAAACTGCATTCAGCCTTGAGCATAAGCTGTTCGGTCAGGAGAGCCACACATACTTCCCACAGTCTCCATGGAGACCTGATCAAGACTCAACCTGCCAATCTGATTCATCTTTAAAGGCGACATCATTATTTCCTGATGGAAGGACTAATAATCCAAATGGGACCTACAACGAGAACGGGCTTTTCTCAAGCTTCCTATCATGCATTTTTGACAAGAAATGTGAGTTATTCTTTATTATTACTTGCAATTATGTACTTTATCAGAGTACTTGATTGCTGAGCAATGAACCATGGCCTTAAGAAATGTTCATTTCATTTGTAGTAAATATGCTGAATTATATCATCTCATGGCGGATATGTCTTCAACTATATCTCTTCCTAACATGCTATATTTCTCTTCAATGAAGAGAAGCGAATAAAAGTACAAGAAAGAACATAAGTGAAAATGAAATGGTAGAAAAACCAAATTAACTTTCCCTTCTTTTTTTTTTTTAGGGAATCTTGCATCTTTTATCTATTGTTCCTTCTTTCCAGTGGCCAAAAGAATCAACTCACTTTAGAGGGGGGAGAGAGGATGAGGGTGAAGAGGAGGGAGAGAGAGGAGGAAGAGGAAGAAGAAGAGAGGGGGCAGCGGCTGGTGAGAATGAGGTGGGGGCAGCAGGATCTCCGACGGCGTTGGGTGTCCGACGGGCGGCAACTCAGCGGTGGAGGGAGCTGGGGGTGGCTAGAGATGGGAAGGGAGATGTGAGGAGGCGTGGATGTCAAACCCTAACCTAGAGCCGAGAGACGAGGGCAAGGGCGGCCGAGGCAGGGGCGAGAGCAAGCGGGAGAGAGACCGGGGTGGGCTAGGGTTTGGACACGATTTGTGAGCGTTGATGGAGAGATGGATGACCGAGATTAAAGCGGTGGCATTGGTGGGTAATTTTAGCGAAATGATGGACGAAGGAAGAAAGTAGAGGAAAATCTATTCTCTTTATATATATACTAGCAAAAATGATCGTCCGTTCCAACGGGAGAAATAAAAATCCTCACACATGCAAAACACGTTGGAGATAATATTTCATCAATCACTCATTAGTGGTTCAGGCTATTTGATTTAAAATCACAAGTAGATGTGCTCTAGCTGTGAGCTTGTGAGGTAATGTGAAAGAAAAATAAAAATATAACATAGCTAATGGCATTCAACACAATTGCAGTGTATTGCATTTAATAATTGCATTGCATTTAATAAATATTAATCTATTGCATAATATTTTTGGGCACGTGCAATTGTGCAAAGCAAAATGCATGCATGTTACATTTTCTTTGACTCCACAAATATGATTACATTAATTAAGCTTCAATAAGCCAATTAAAATATTTGACAATAATGCTGATAGAAATAAACTTCAATGCCTGATTGAACCACATGCATTTGTTACAGCTTAGAGAAGAGTAGTAGAACAAGCACACATTACAACTTAGAGAAGAGAAGTAGAACAAGCACACAAATTGTCATGAGGACGTGCATTTAGTCCAGCAATTAAAATTGTTTTATGTGTACCACATAACAACAAAATCCGAACAATTCTGCAACCTTGAAACAGTTGAATGTGAAACTAATACATTGGAAGTATAGAAAAAGGAATCTTACCGGTTATGGATTGTCCCTATTAAACCACGATCATACATGATCTTCAGTTTTCTAGATTCTGTAAAAGGAATTACATTCATTGCCCAGACGTCCTTTTGCCTTAGCAATGTTGTAAATCCACCAAGATTATCATTCATATTAATATTTCTAAAGGAATCCTTGTGTATCTCAGGTTTCATGTGTTCCCAGTACTGAATAACTCTAAAACGCATAAGATGGTAACTCTTTCCTGTCAACTCATAGTTATCCAAGTAACAAGCACTAAGACAGTTAATTTAGAAAATCTACAAACAGTCCATCACATGGTACAGTAGCACACCTATATAGATTGTAAGTCGCCAATTGTCATTCCTAGCAGCATGACCTGAACCTATAACATACTTTACTTATAAACCAGAACCTTACGCCAGAAATCACAGCAGTAGAATCTGCATATAGCAAAGGATTCTACCAAATAAAAAGCTCAATTACCATGAAACAAATCTGCTGGACCAAAGTTTGCAAGTACTAATAGCCTAGTTAAGCTAATTGACAGCTGCCGGAAGTTCAATTGCAAGGTTAACCTACCTAGTTTCCCAGTTCCCACCATCTACTACACAACAAATCCACTCAAAACAAACTTGTGCCCAGTCGGCCATAGTAGCTCGTTGTGAGATTTCTATGATCTCAAAGATGAGGCCTCAAACAGACGGAAATTACCCTGAATTCCTAAAATTTCACAAGCAAAAGGAGTTGAAGGGGGCTCACGGGGGAAGAATTGCCAATTTGCCCCGAAGTTCACTGGCCTTTGCAAATTTGCCCAAAGTTCATTAGCTTTTGATGATTTGCCCTAGGTGGGTTTAACTCTAAACAAAACTTACAAATCAGTTCTCAGAAACCAACAGGCGCGAGGTGATCTTTCGCGTGCAGCTGGGCGAGTGGCGCCGCCCTCGGCTTCTCCTCCAGGCGCGTAGCGCTGCCCCTCCTCCATGCGCCGGCCGTCTCCACGCGCGCGGCGTCCACGCCGCCCCTCTCCACACGGGGCGTCCACGCCGCCCCTCTCCACGCGCGGCGCACGGGCTTCGCCATCCTGCACGCACGCGGGCGCCGCCGCCCCTCCTCCACGCGTGCGCGAGGCCGCCGTTTCTGAGGACTGATTTGTAAGTTTTTTCAAGTTTTGTTTAGAGTTAAATCCACCTAGGGCAAATCATCAAAGCCTAATGAACTTTGGGCAAATTGGTAAAGGCCAGTGAACTTCAGGACAAATTAGCAATTCTCCTGCTCACGGGTAGTATGTTTTGGAGAAGATGGTGATGTGGTTAGAGGAGATGGCGTTCTGCATGTAGGCCGACAGCCAGCGCGTCGCTGTGGCGGACTCCGCCACGGCGAGGAGGAAGACGGAAACCGTTAGCCCGATTTGAGCCATCTCCCTTCAACCTCGACGCGGCGACCGTGCGCAACTCCGACGTTCCGAGTGTGTCGTCGTCGTGGAGGGGATCCGCGCCGCCGGCTTGAAGGGGATCCGCGCCGTCATCGTTGCCATGAAGGGGCCTCGTGCCACCGCCGCCGCGCTCAGATCTGGCTACCGCTGTAGGAAAAGCGGAGGGTCACGGTGACGAGGGGGTGGAGTCTGCGCCGGAGGGGTCTTGGGAGGACAGAAGGCAGGCCTCGCCGCTCGTCAGAGCCGTGTCGTCGCAGCAGCCGCCGCCGCTGGAGGACCACGCCTCCACGCCTGGGCGCGGCGCCCTCTACCGCAGTTCACAGCAGCGCCTCGAGGGGCGGCGCGCTAGATGGGGGGATCCGGCCTCCGCGGAGCCCGCCGCCGCCAGATTTAGCCACCACGGAAGTGACGCCGGGAGAGGACGGTGGCGACGGGCTGCTAGAGGAGAGGGGGCGGCAGCGGTGGTAGGGCAGGGCGAGGGTGAGGGCGCGGCCCCCATCTCCCACGGGAAAATTGGATTTTTGCCCCAAAGTTCATCTGCCTTGGTCTTTTTACCCAAAGTTGACATGCCTTGGTCCTTTTGCCCTCTGTAGACTAACATGAGATAGTGTTCACTTCAGGGGGGTTTTTACAAAATCACCACCTTCTCGCAGCCGCCGTGCCTCGTCTTCACCAACCTCGTCGGTGGCCGACGTGCCGCAGCCCGATGCCCCGTTCTCCCTCGTATCCACCGGCTCGCCCATAACCTGATGTTTGTGCCGCCGCCTTGGCAGCTGCTGCCTCGCCCTTGCCGCCCCTGCCGGAGCGCCGCCATAGGGAGCCGCCTTCTCCCTCGAATCGCCGCCTAGCGCAACCTCGGGCCAAGGCGTCGCCGTCCTCACCGTCCCCTATCTACTCTCTACCTTCCCCAAGATGCCCCCTGTTCTGCGCCGCCGCCGGTGAGGCCGCCGCCGCGACGCAGCCATGGCTGCCCCCCTGCACGCCGTGCCACCTCCTCGCTCACCCCCAGCCCGAATTGGCGCTGCCGTCACGTTCCTCTCCCCACCGCGCTGCTCCCTGACCCCGCCGCTTCGCTGGAATCGTCGCCGACGAGTCCGTCGCTGCGCGCCTTCTGCCGCCTCCGCTCGACCTCGTTGCACCGCTGCCTGCGAGCCCGCCGCGCCGCGCCGTGCCGCGCCGTTGCCGACATCCGCTGCTGCCCTCCGCCGCGGCCGTCGCCGATATCCGCTGCTGCCCTATGTCGCAGCCGTCGCGCCTGAGCTGCCGTCGAGCACGCCGGGAGTGGAGGAGAAGGTGGTGATTTTGTAAAAGCCCCCCTGAAGTGAACACTATCCCAAGTTGGTTTACACAGGGCAAAAGGACCAAGGCATGTCAACTTTGGGCAAAAAGACCAAGGCAGATGAACTTTGGGGCAAAAATCCAATTTCCCCATCTCCCACGGGGCTCGGGAGACGGGGAGAGTGCGTTCCAGGGTTTGGGAGCGTTGTGACGTGGGTCCACAGGGAGCGTTGATGGTGAGACGGAGGACCGAGATCAGAGTGGTGTGGCATTAGTGGGTAATTTTAGCGAAGTGATGGACGAAGGAAGAAAGGAGAAGAAACTCTATTCTCTTTATTATTACTGGCAAAAATCCCCGTGCATTGCAACGGGAGAAATTGACCAATATGAATTAAGCCACATATGTTGCTATTGCAACGGGAGAAATCAACCAATCAACCAATATGAATTAAGCTAACATCATCTATCTGCATGATGAAATCTTCAAATCCCCCGTGTCAGCTATCAAACTCTTGTTGTTCTCATGATTCGAAGAGACTTGATTAATGCATCAATATTATCAGTCATCACGTTGAAATCCCCCAAATCAAACTCCATCAGTTGTATGCCATATAGTGCTAAAAATCTGCAATATGTAGTCTTGGATTTTCTAATGCAGAGTTTAAACCTCGGCTACTCCAAACAAAGCAGGATTTATCGTGTTCATATGTGTTTTCATATTGCCATTATTATGAAGAAATACCATTGATTAAGGAATTTATTTTGGCGATGCAGTAGTGGAAAAGGATGACTAAGGAGAGGAGAGGAAAACAAGAATTCCACACCTTTGTTTTCCTCTTCACAGTGTTAATGATGGCTATCACAAATAGCACAAGAATGTGCAGTGTGAACATCAAATATGCCAGACAAATATATAGTTCAAAAGTGCATATATCTAAATTGTTTTTCCATGGTATTAATAATATAGATATGTGCTTAGCATGGTACATTACACAACAAATGGACAAAATAGTGAATAATCTACAATGAGGGGAAAAAACCAGAGAACTTGACATGTAAGGATATGCCTACATTAAAGCATGATAATTACTTTCTGAAAATAAACCACCTCTCAAGAATTCAAATAAAGCCTCTGCTTTCGCTGCTTCTTGTTAATAGATAAAGAATGCTCTCATTAGATTTTCCATTTGATTGTATGATTTATTGACTATCCAACACATATACTGCATCTGCCTGTGCGGGAGTAGTATTGACCAGGAAAAGAAACATAAGGCTTGCTCATGGCTAATAAGAATAATAAGGATCCAGGTACACACTGCACTTCTAGCTGTAAAGGGATTTCTTGCTGACAACCTATATGCATCTCTTATCGCACTCCAGACTCACATTGCTCGAAGAATCAATTTGCTTTCAAGCATCAAATATGGAGAATTTTCTGAGAAGATTCTCTATCCATTAACGATGCTTTAGAGCATACAACAGTCAGTAAAAGACCTAATTTGCAATTCATGAGTAGTGGTGATTGGTTCCAACATTCATTATGCCAACATAGTCATAGTTCCCATGAGATAAAAACAAAGTTCCTAACAACCAAGAAGAGTAAACCCAAGGTGGAATTAAAACTTGTACATCTTTAAGTATAAGTATTTACATGGATACCTTTGGGTGAGCCCAGGACCATCATTGGATACCCCAAATCCTGAATCAGGCCAATCTGGATTTGATATTTGAGCTGTCAGAAGAAATTTCCTTGATTGATAAAAAGAGTTTTTTTAGAAAAAAAAAAAAACATGAACCATGATAAGAAATCCGTGATGCGTGCAATATAACCTGCCCTCGTCATTGTACCAAGTACCGACAATATGGAAGCAGGAAAACTAATTAGTAGATATGTCCAGAACACCAAGAATGAACAGGCTATAGCGCTGACACCAAAGTCTCAGGTTTTAAAATTCCAGAACACATAAATATTACCAAGTGCTAGTGTTAACCACGTTTAACAAGTACATCATCTCCATGCATCTGTGCTTCGTTGTATCCTTTAATTCAAATATTGCTACGGAGTTCTACCTACTGGAAAAACGCTCACCTAGAGCACGATTCTGATATCGGCCATGGTACCGATCACCGTCGTACCCGCCTCTTCCTCCACCTCGCTCGTAATCATACCCATACCTACACAACGCAACACGAAGACACATGAAACCTCAAAATCCTGGAAGCTAACCACCCATTTGGTACAGATCACTCGAGTCACTCGACCGATGAGTGGCCGAGCGGAGAGCACCTCACCTCCTGTTGTCGTGCCCGTACCGCGGCGGGCTCCGGCGGCAGTCGTAGCCGTTGTCCAGCCGCGACTGCTTGAACGGCGGTGACGGGGACCTCCTGGGCGGGGAGTGGTGGCGGCCGCCCCGGTAAGGCGGGGGCTGGGCCTGCTCCCTTTCGGTCCCCCACGGTGGTGGTGGTCGCGGTAGCGGTCGGGGCGCGAGGAGTCGAGCGGCGGCCGCGCCGGACGACGGGGAGAGGGAAGCATACGGGGTGCGACCCTGTATGTAGTTGCTCCGATTTGAGGAAGATTTTGTGCCAGGAGCTCTGATTTGAGGAAGGTTTGGGAGTGGGAGCTCCAGGTCTAGGGGATTTGGGCATGGGATTTCGCCAGGGAAAGGAGGAGAGTCAAGGAGGGGAGGTGGCACCGTCAGGACGAGAGGAGGAGCCGGAGGCGACGGTGACGGCATGGGGAGAGAGAGGAGGGGGCTATGGCGGCGGCGACAGCAAGGGGGAGGAGGCAGGTGGCGGCGGCGGCACGAGAGAGCGAGAGGAGGCGGCGGCGGTCGCCGCGGAGAAGTAGAGGGAACGGGGGAAGACGGCGACAACGGTGGTAGGGGAAGAGGCGGGCGGGCGGCGGTGAACGAGAGGAAAAAATTGATGATTTGCCACTCTCAACATTGGCGCTCGCTAAAATTGCCATCCTGTGTGTATTACACGTGGGATCATCCGAGTGTATTACACGTGGACCAGAGTAGCATTTTAGCGAGCGCTAATGTTAAAAGTGGCAAATTGTCAAATCTCCCCGAAGGAGAGAGGGAGGGTGGGCGTGCGCGAGCAGGGATACGCGCGGCGGGCGGAGGGGATTTTCGCTAGGGTTTGACGCGCAAAGGAGGCCTAGGAGGAGCCGTGCGATCACGATCCAACGGCCTGGGCGGAAGGACGGACGAAGAAGAAAGTAGAAAAAACTCTATTATGATATTATATTATTCCTAATTTGTCTACTCTTAAGGTAAACTTATTCTGCTGCTGTTGCTGTGGACGCATCTCTTTTTGTGTAAGAATAAACAGAAACCCTTTTGTTTACATGCTGTTCTATGTGCTACAGTCCATAGAGATTTTGACCAGGTGCTACATCTTAGTGCAGGTTTGAGACTACCAGCTAGAGTTTCATTTTTGACAGTACAAACACCTCATTTTTTACCCATCTCTTCAATCTGTTTTTGATGCACTTGTTGGTCTGGGTGAAAAAAGAAAGAAGGCACACCTGTGGTGCAGGGACACTCCGTGACAATAGCTTATTTTTGAGAATAAAATTTATTTATTTTGCTTATGGTCCAAAAATCTTTCTAATATCAAACTGGACTAAAAAATCAGGTCCAATAGTTTTAGTTCACATAACGTTAAGAGACATAAGTCACATCTCTAGGCCATCCATATAGCAACTTATCATCAGAACAAAAATGAAAAATCAAATTTAATCCATTTGAAATCAATTTGGAGTGGATTGATGGTGGAATTATTTTTCCTTAATTAATTTCCATGATACTTCAGAATTCCTTCATTGATTTGGTACTGTAAAATATCTTCGTTAATGGTACCCAATTGGAAAAAGAATGTTTTTTTTCGATGAAGGAAGACTTTATTAATTCCAAGAGCAGTACATCGAGGTGATACAAGTTCTTGGAGGGTACTTCCGGCCTCTGCTTGAAAGCACACAGCCAAACAAAAAAAAAAGAAAAAAAAAGGAGAGAAAACAGAGCACCCGCACAAAACTAGCGGCCTTCAATCCTAAGACTAGAGCGCCACCCATGTGACCGGGTAAAACAATCCTTGGCCACCTGCGCCAACTGTTGCGTAGCCGCCGCAAACAAAGCCTGTGAATCCTGCTTCTGAAGCACAGTCCAAGTATGTAGCCACCGGATAACAGCATAAATAGCCTGCACAGGAGATGTAGATTTTGTCTTTTCAAAAACAACATCATTTCTTCTTAGCCAAATTGACCAACAAATAGCAGCTGCCCCTAAAAGGACCAGTGGCTTTAGTCTTTTATCAAAACCAACTAGCCAGTTCCCAAACATATGTGAAACGCTAAGCGGTTTGTCTAAGCCTAAAGCCAACTTGGTGAAACTCCAAACGGCTCGAGCAAAACGGCATTCAAAGAACAGGTGCGTAATTGTCTCTTCTTTGTGACAAAAGCAGCAAGTTTTGCTTCCCTGCCAATTGCGCTTAGCTAAATTATCTTTGGTTAGGATTACTCCTCTTCGTAGGTACCACAAGAAAATTTTGATTTTTGGTGGGGCTCTCAACTTCCATAAACGCTTATTTATGTTAGGGACCTCAATTCGGATAAGTGCTTCATAAAGTGATTTGACCGAAAATTGCCCATTTGGGTTTAAATTCCAGTGAAACAAATCATGTCCTTGTGACAATGTAATGTTATTTATGCGTGATAATAGATCACTCCACGCTACTAACTTTGGTCCAATGAGATCCCTACGCCAGGAGAAAACTGGTGGATTGGAACTGAGGGCCTCGGCAATTGTTACAAATTTAGGTCTAGCTATATTATAAAGACCAGGGTATTGATCTTTTAGTGCAGAGTTTCCTAACCAGATATCCTCCCAAAATCTAACTTGTGATCCATCGTTAATAATGAAGGAGCCAAAGCGAAGGAAAACTTGCTTTACCTTCATTAAACTAGACCAGAAGTGTGAATCACCTGGTTCCCAATCCACTTGCACTAGAGGTTTAGATGCCAAGTACTTATTTCGAAGTATCTGTTGCCACGTACCATCTGTTGATAGAAGTTTGAAGAGCCATTTGCTCAAAAGAGCAGTGTTCTTAAGATTTAGATCATGTATGCCAAGACCACCTTGGTCTTTGGGCTGACAGAGAATGCTCCATTTGGCGAGGCGATATTTTTTCTTGTTCTCGTCACCTTGCCAATAAAATCTGGAGCGAAAGTAGTCTAGTTTCTTAAGAATCCCCTTAGGTATAGCGAAGAAGGACATCATATACATTGGAAGGCTACTAAGAACTGAGTTTATCAGTGTCAGTCTACCCCCAATTGAGAGATGTTTGCCCTTCCAACTACTGAGCCTCTTTTCGAAACGCTCTTCGACTTTCTTCCAATCGGCATTTCGGAGTTTCTTAAAGTGTATAGGAATGCCTAGGTACCTTAAGGGGAAATCACCAGTTTTACACCCAAAAAGTTCTGTGTATTGGTCAATTGCATTCTGGGCCTCACCAAAGCAGAAAAGCTCACTTTTATGAAAATTAATCTTTAAACCTGAGATTTGCTCAAAGGCACAGAGGATTAGTTTCATGTTTCGAGCATTTTCCAGGTTGTGATCCATAAAAAGTAACGTATCGTCTGCATATTGGAGAATAGAATAGTTAATACTGTGCCCGTGAAAAAATACCAGCTAATACCCAAATTCGTCATATGCGTACGACATATATTTTCCCCACCATACCCAAATCCACATGGGTATTAGAGCATTTCCAGTAGTCACTACAATATTGTGTATATATAGAGGGGCTGCTAAAATGAAGAAATCTTTTAAAATGTAGCGTAAACTTTGAAAAAAAAAATTAGAGGGAGGGGTGGATAAAGGAGATGCCGATAGTAATTTTTAAGACAATGTTAATAGTATTTTTACAGAGGAGATATAGGGCCTGTTTGGATCCATTAGCACT
>SPJY01032216.1:2113659-2134434 GCA_005191435.1 Raddia distichophylla | reverse complement strand
CACAAATGCTGTGGTCCTGCAGTGAAGCTCAACAAAAATGGTTGTTGCGGTGGTGCTGCTAGTCCGGTAGTAGGTAGGGGAAAAATGAATCCATATCTGATAGTAAATACACATGTATTCATTTTTGTTACAGATTCAGATAGAACACGGGATAGCAAATACACGTATAATACATGATAGCAAATACTCAACAAATCATAATGGATACGGGCATGATTAGACCTGTTCAAACGTCGGGTCGGGCCGGGCTTGGAAAAGCCTGGACCCATGGGACCAGGCCCGAGGCCGGCCCGACCTGGTGCGTCGGGCTCAAAAATCGAGCCCGAGCCCGACCTGAAGCCCAAAAGCTCGGCCCAACCACGACTAAAATCGCGCAAATCTCTGGCCTAGCCTGGGCCGACATCCGAGCACCAAATTGAGTCCCATGCCCGATTCAAATGCACTGGTCGGGCCAGGCCGGGTTTCCCATGATCAAGTCTAGGCATGATATGGGTACCCAGTTTGACCTAGCCCGTCTCAGCCAAGCAAACCGCGCTTGCTTACAAGCAGCCATATCATCCCTTCTTCCACCTAAAGCGCTCAACTAGGCCTTGTTCTTTTCAGCGTATTGTTGCGTTGGCGTATTACTGTATCAAATTTGAGAGCGCTCGAAAATCTAAAGATTCTAAAAAATAATTAAAAATAGTTTTAGGATCTTAAAAAGGACTACTAAAAGGCACGGAAAAATTGTTACAAATTATCACAGCATATAGGCTATATAAAAATAACAAAAAAAATTTACGGTAATACGCAACGGTACTGTTAACACGAAAAGTTGGATCTTCGCGAATACACGTGCGGAAGCGTAAAGTCTGGGCTTGCGTCGCAACCAAGAACCAAGCGTGCCAATCAATTTGACCTGTAAATTGATAAGGGGTAAATTATTAGCGACTAGCCCTAATCGGCTTTAGGAAATAGCCAGATCAGGTTTTAGTAATCGGCTTTAGGGAATCCGATTATATAATTCTATCAGCTTACTATCCGATAGAGCAATACATATGAATAAGCATTTAAACATAAATTTCTTTCATCTCTTTTTGTTATTTATGGATAAAATTAGTCATAATCTTTAAATCAATGTTATTAGATTAAACCAGGGGAATAGATTAAATAGATTGGTCAAACCAAGACAGTATTTAAATCTAAATCTAGGTATAAACTCATAAACTGATCAAAGGTTTAGACTAATATAAGTACACACAATGCTAATCGGCGAATAATACAAATATACGAATCCCTGAAGCAGGTATACGCAAGATCGATTAAACGAGGCAGTTGCATATATCGGATTTAAGAGAAACATATGAGATAATTGATAATCGGCATTGCAGGATAAACACATGCTACAGATCGGTTGAACGAGACAGTGTAGCATGCGAGAACATGTTAAAGATCGGTAAACCCGAGACAGTGTAACATGTATTGTATACATAAGATCAAGATGATACAACCATGCATATGGGTTACAAGAAGAGAATCGATTATTCCATCAAGATAGCTCTACCTGCGAATTGAAGCCTTTCGACGAAGTCGATCGGATTCAAAAAGAGTAGTTGTGTTTTGTGTATGTTGTATATTGTTTCCACGAGACTTAGGACACTACTTATACTATTACAAAACCGATACCGACACGACCTAATTTATCGCAATTAAACCGTTAAAGACATCCTCTAATTGAACCTTCGTGATTCTTCCAGAGTATTGACATTATCGGAATAATTTCCTATGCACTTCTTTCTTTTGACAATGAAGTCCATCTTCTAATTCAGCCCAATAATTTCGATATCGTTGACTTATTTACAATATTCGATTTTCTGCCAAATTTGGGTGTCAACAGGTACATAATGCTGAAAAGAACAAGGAATTACCATAAAAAATTAGTTACTTTTAAAAAAGAAAAGCTCAACTAGTTCCACAGCTACACTCGGCCCACCACCAAGCATATCGGCCCATCAGAGCTCGTCCCTGCTCATGCAATAGGTAGCCACGTATATGTCCAACCAATTTGGCAATTTGTTACTTTGTTTCGTTTGTTTTTGAAGAATCCGTTTGCTTCTTCAATGAGAGAACTTTTAGTGAACAAAATTATTCAACATCACTTCTCCCTATGATCATGTGTGATGAATTTTTATTTTTTTATATTTATTTTTATTCTTTTATGCAAAAATGTACCCCAATTTGAGTTTTAGACAGAAATATACTCTGGTCGAGCGTTCAAAAAGCGATTGGAGCTTATCGGGTTTTCAAATAATCGTATAACTTCGTATAATGTATGCTATACGAAGTTATTACGGAGGGGTCATTCTTACCAAAGACAACCTTCTTAAGCGAAGATGGCAAGGTAGCAAAAAGTGTTGCTTCTGTTATCATGATGAGACAATACAACACTTATTTTTTGATTGTTAGCTTGCTAATGCAACTTGGTCTTTTGTTTGGGCTGCCGTGGGTCTGCCTAAACCCCGTGGTGTTTCTCACATGTTTGGTGCTTGGCTTCGGGGTGTTAGGAATGACTTGAAAAGATTAATCCTACTAGGGGCGACTGCTACTTGTTGGTCGCTATGGCTATGTAGGAATGATATGGTTTTTGACAAAAAACATCTCTATTCTCCTATGCAGGTTATATACCGTATTATCCATTGGTTGCAAGCTTGGGCTATCATCCAGAAGCCGTCTTCATAGGATTTGGTTGGGGCTGTTTGACGTCATTTGGAGCGAGTGGCCAAGGTTTTTTGTTACCCAGGCACATGGGTGGCGGTCTAGTCTTCGGATTGATAGTCATTAGTGTGCTTGTCTTTTGTGTTTCCTTTGGCTGTGTGCATTTTATTATGCAGAGGTCGGAAGAGATCTCAAGTTGTTGTATCAACTCGATGTATTTGACTTGAGTTCTATTAAAACTTCCTTTATCAAAAAAAAAAATAAAAATAATCACATAGCATGCACACCAAGTAGGCCAGCGGTAACAATATCGGTCATGTACCTTTGGCACATAGTTGTAATCTAGTAGAACGCTGGCCGCCTTGATGTCACGGTGGATAATCTTGGGATGGCCTGAGAAACAACCCATACATCTCATCAGCAACACAACAATAAAATAGAACTTGATTCAGAGAAGCATAAACAACAAGAACTCACAGTGCTGTACCTGAAGAGGCTAGGTAATCCAGCGGCCTAGGAGATGGGAAGACGCCAAGACGGTGGCTCTTGAGGCCGTGCACGAGGGAAGGCGACGCTTGCTGACCGTGGAAGAAGGGAACCAAACCGGCGCCTTGAATGAGAGCCACGTCGTCGTCATCGTGGTGGAGGGCTTGAAGGGAGGCGGCGCAGGGGGAGGCAAGGCAAAGAGGGAGGAGTCACAGGGGCAGGGGGCGACGAAGAGAATTGAGGAAATTAGATTATAGTTGGAGGAGGCGAGGCCCCGATTTGGTGAGGGAGCCGAGCGTGACGGATTTGGGAAGGGAGCCGAGCGCCGACGGACGAAGACGACATCGTCGTTGCCGCCGTGGAGGGCCTCGCTAGGTGAAGATAAAGATAAAGATGTATATAGATAGGTAAAGATATGTAAATGCGCAAAAGACAGCAACACGTATACCAAAAACAGATCTGGGCTAAAGTTTGGTATGGGGATGATATTTTTGTGAGGCAATTTTTTTGGTTTATAGGACGAAAAACAATACTAAAACTAATCTAAATACAAGGATTCTTACTAGGCAACCGGAAACTTTAATACCAAATGATATGAACGGACGTGGTCCCTCTCTTCTGGTGAGATACTCGAGGGTAATTCCAATCTACCGGCTACCAACCTCTCAATAATAGGAGCCCGACAATTGCCAAACCACCAAACCTGCTGGTTAGCCGGGGGGGCTAAAATATATTTGGTAAGCTGGCGGACGTGAGCAGCTCGCTCGTGCACTTAGGCCTTGTACATTTGAGCTTAGTGTAACGTAGCGTAGCGTTTCAGTAAAATTTGAGAGTCTTTAAAGAGAGATTTAAATGTTATAAAAAATAATTTAAAAATAGTTTTAGAATCTTTAAAAGAACTACTAAAAGCCTGAAAAAAATCATTATAAATTATTACACCAAATAGGTTATATAAAAAAAGATAAATTATACTGAAACGCTACACTACGCTACGGTAAACTGTAATGTACAAGGCCTTAGTGCGACCCAGCGACAAAGATGGACCATGCGACGCTGGGCCAGAGGCAGACGTCCAAAGGAGACGTCCAAAGAGGCCAGCCACCCGAACATAAGTGTTCTCATAAAACTATAGGAAGAAGTCCACATTGCCTCCCTCAACTATAGAAAAAGTTCACTTTTCCTCCCTCTGTGTTAAATGGGTAAGATCTGGCCGTCTAATCTTGCATCGAACGGTCACAAATAAGTTGAGGGAGGAAAAATGAACTTATGCAATAGTTAAGGGAGGTAAATTGGACTTCTTCCTAAAAACTATATCAACTAGGATTACAGCTGAATAAATAGTTCCAAAGGATATCTACTATTCTTATTGCAACCCATTATTCCAAATATGTATGTGTGTGTATATATTTATAGTAAACCGATGGGAACTCTTCGTATGGCCATATCAACTTAAAGCTATTTACATCATCTTTCTTCTATACCTGCCAAAGAAGGTAAACCGATTTTCTAGAACATCGGTTAATGTCCAAGTTCGGGTGTCAAGCGCTAGGTTATCATCACGGGAAAGGTGTAAGCGGCAGTAGTGCGGGCAGCGGCGGGTGCGGGTGCGCCGGAGGCAACGGAGGATGCAGGCGCGGTGGAAGGCATGGTCGCAGGGCAGCTTTGCGATCTTTTCGTCGGCGCAGAGATCTTCGAGGCACACCGCACACTGCTTCTCCTCCGCTTTCGCCGCCGTCGTCTCTGTCACCGCCGGCAGGGAGTCGTCATCCTTCTCCACCGCTTGGAAGCGGAAGATCTGGTCGCCGATAGTGCAGGAGCCATGGTCGTTAGTCCAGCACCCCCAGCTTATGTCGGCGGCCGGGTCGCGAGCGCGAGCACGAGCAAGAGCCTCCATCACCGACAGTTCGTCCTCGGTGGGGCAGCGCATGTACGAGCAGGAGCCGTCGTCTGCCATCGATCGTATTCGTGCTTGCAGCTTGCGATCATTGCGGAAATACGAGCCTCGGGGTAGCACTAGCACGTATGACCCGTCGTCGGTCATCGTATCGCGTGGATTAATTGTATTGGTGCTTGCACTTGCAAGTTGCAACTTCGATCGCTGGATGAAAGCGTAGCTAGGGCGCCGCCTACTTTTTATATGCGTAGCCGTAAGTGGAGATTTCTAGTCAGATTCAACCTCGTCGTCCTAATTTATATACGACTAAGGTAAAATCTATGTCTATCTCTACCTCTTCTCTTCCTTCTTTTTTTTTTCTCTACCTAAGCAAGGAACGTTTGTTCGTCCGTCCTCTGTGTCTTCGTCCGTCCCCCTGGTACCCCTATATATATCAAAGAAAGAACGGATAAGAGTCTGTTTCTCTCTCGGTCTCCCACTCCCTCACGAGTTGCACGCGGATTGAGGTAAAAGAAGGGGAATCTCCCTTTTTCAATCTCTCCCGAGTATCTCTCCCCTCCCGATCGGCCTCTCTTCTCTCTCTCTCCCGCAGGAGCCAGGTGAGGCCCCTCCTCTTTTCTCTCTCTCTCCGATCCCCTTCCCCCTCTCTGGTCTTCACCACGGTGCATGGGAAGGGGGCGGCCAGGGCGCCGCGACCTGCCCCTCTTCGACACGGCGGCGGTGCCCGCCCTCTTCCTCGAACACGGCGCGACGGCGCCGCCTTCCTCCTCGTGGTGTGGCGGCCGGCGAGCCCGTCGCCTCTACTCTTCTCCAACGACGCGCGCCTCCTTCTCCTTGCGGAGCGGCGGCCGGCGACCGCCGGGGCTACCTCCTCCGAGCCAACACGGCGCCGCCGCCGCGCTCCTCTTTCAATCAACCGGCCGACGCAGCGCCCCTCTCCACCGAGCTCAGTACGGCGCCGCGCCTCCCCTTCCCCAGTTCCCCAACGCCGGGTGCGCGCACCGCGGCACTCTTCCTCCTCGCGGCACAGCGGCGTGGCACGACTCCCCCTCGCGGCGCGGCACATCGCCCTCTACCTCCTTCGTCCGGCGCGCGCGCGGCGGCGCCTCCTTCTCCACCCGGCATGGCAAGAATCGCCGTCGGACCGTGCCTCCTCGCCCTGTCGCCTCCGTCTTTCTATAAGACTCAATCTCAATCTATAATTGACAATCCGGACCAACGCATCAATGATGATCTAAGTGCATTCACTGGAACTGCTCTTGCGTTTTCTATTACACCTTTCAATGGTGCCGTGGACTTGATATGTTTCAGCAACATCCTTTATGGAATCTATCCTCCATTATTTATTGTTCTCATTGTTTATTTTTTTGGGGTCACAGCTATTAGGGTCTTCCTTGGTAATGTAAGGTGCTCGTTGACTTGTTTATCCATAATCTTCATGTAATTATGTTAATTTGTTCATATTCTTTTGTCTTCAAGCAACTAATAGTTGGTCATGCCTGCATTGACAGAATTTGGTCAAATTTGAACTTCATGCAAGAAAAGAAAGAAGCATATTTTTGTTATGGTCTTGTCCGTGTTAGAGAGAATGCTGAATCAATTGCTTTCTATGGTGGTGTGGAAAATGAACGACAACTTTTATTGGATCGGTTCTGGAGGGCTTTTGAAAACCTAACTGTAAGCATTTCTCATATAAACTGTCCTTTCACCAAATGTATTTTATTCATCTGCACGACTTTGCCTGTTTATGTTGATGTTTTGAAAAAAAACTGTAAGACAAGCTATCAGTTATCGCTAGGTGATAGTCGCTTGCCCAGTGCTATACAGAACACAGATTCTGCTTTCAAATCAACTGAATTTGCCCGTTTTCAGCCCTCCCGTCCTTCTGTCCACAGGGGTATATATGATAGTTTGCATGAATTAGTAAAAAGATGTTCATGGTGGGAACATAGCAGTTGTTTTTCTTCGTAATGTGGGCTTGCTTAGCACAGGGTTCCTTTTATGTGCATGATACCATTATAGTTTGCTTAGCTATGATGTACCTTCAAATATCGGAGTTGTTATTCTAAAATATCCCAAAATGTTTTTGCTAATTTTGATAATACTCCTGCAACTGCCGGTGAAATAAAATAAACGGTAACTTTAGAAAGCATCACACATCTAAAAATGTATATTTCCTTTGACATCGTATCACACGGTAATTGGCTTGATAACCTATTATTCTGGAAGTTGCATTTTGCAACTATTCTGGAAGTTGCATTTTGCAACTTAGGTTATGTTCAGCCAGAAACGTTTGTTGCAATTTATTTATTTAAGTAGGTCAACTTATTCCCCTTTTGTAGGAACTGCTGATGGCATCTCGGAATCTTGAGTTTTTCACAAACGGTTATTGGTATTTAATCCAAATCCTGCGAGCTGCAGTTGTTGCTCTAATGTACTTTTTAGGAAAAATTGAGTTTGGAGTAATAAACCAATGGTGTCTGCTTTCAATCACATTCTTAGTGATTTTTCTCTTATTGTTTTCCAATTTCAGTCAATCAGTGCATTCTCAGATGTTATTGATCGCCTAGGTGAACCCTCTCATCCTCTCTCCACAGCAGCATTGCGTGGTGAGATAAAATCAATTATCCTAATTGACCTGTAAACTTCTTTATTGTAGGTGAATTTGATGACTTATTGGATGGAATGAATCTTCTTTGTTATCCCAACATGACAGCATTAATGGGATCAACATTATTTTTAAGAGCACTGATTCTTCTGTCCTTGGTTCCAATGGATCATTAACACAATCTGATACATCTACGGCTGTAGAGATTTGTAATTTGACGTTGTTAACACCTAGGAGTGGAAACATTCTTATCACCAACCTCACTATGAAACGGAAAGACAAGGATCACCTACTGGTATATAGTTTCTTAATCTCGTTGCACAATTGGCATAGTAAATGTTACGGTCGTATCTGGTGGATGATATGCTCATTTTTCACGTTTAGATGATGGGACCCAGCGGAAAATGGAAGACCTCATTGTTGCGTGCTTTGGCTGGCTTTGAAATAGAGCCTCCAATTTATTTAGGAAGAAAAGCCTCTTCTTTCGCTTTCATCATGATATGGCTACAAATTTCACCATGTTGAAGCATAGGCTTCTTATTGCATTTAAATTCTAGGGCATATCTACTAGGGATGACCTTTCAAATGGTAAAACAGGAATTCAAATATTAGCCCCTAGATTGAATGTGGAGGGTATAGATTAAGGTGGGTGTACATATCACTGGAAGGTGCAAGGGTACCCTTGAAAAGTGAAACAATTTAGTGGTTTTTTTAACATGCGCTTAGCATTTGTTGTTTGATCTAAGACATCTAGATTTTGTTCCCTTCACACCCTTTCTTTTGTCTAGGAAGTTTTCAAATTTGTGCAATGTTGAAACATCAATTCCACATCTGGTTCCTGTTAGAATGAGAGTAATGCAGCTTGTATTCCATGGGCCCCAAATGGGCCGTATAAGTACATGTACAAGAGAAGGGAAAATAAACAGAAAACCCCCTATACATGTGCTATTTTAACACCCTCCCTCAAACTCATGGTGGATCTACAACACTGAGTTTGGAGAGATGTACATCATGCTGCACTCTCGTCTGTGCCTTCGTGAAGAAGTCGGCGAGCTGAAGGTTTGAAGGCACATAATTCAGAGCAACCACCTGTGCCTGCACCTGGGATCGAACATAGTTGGCATCAACTCCAATATGCTTGGTGAGCTCGTGTTTCACTGGATCACGAGCAATGCTGATAGCACCAGTGTTGTCGGAGGAAACAGTAGTCGGAGTAGAGGCAGGCACACCAAGGTCGGCAAGAAGCCACCGAAGCCACGTGACCTCAGCTGTCATTGAGGCCAAAGCACGAAGCTCAGCCTCAGTACTGGAGCGGGAAACAGCAGACTGGCGCTTGGTCTTCCACGAGATCAGGGAAGAACCAAGGAAGACACAGTATGCTGAGACTGACCTGCGCTCCACAGGATCGCTAGCCCAAGTAGCGTCCGAGTACGCCTGAAGCTGAAGCGGACAGGAGCTGGAGAAGAACAAACGACGGTCGGCAGTACCTCGAAGGTAGCGAAGAACCCGAAGGAGGTGACCGTAGTGCACACTGGTGGGAGAAGCCATGAACTGGCTCAGGATGTGCACAGCGTGGGAGACATCCGGGTGAGTGATGCCAAAGTAGACAAGACTTCCAACAAGATGACGGTAGCGAGTGGGGTCCTGAAGGGGAATCCCATCAGTGGGTCGAAACTGGAGATGAAGCTCCATCGGGGTGTCAGCGGTGCGGTCGTCGCTGAGGCAAGCACGAGCAAGGAGCTCGTGAATGTACTTGCGCTGAGAAAGGTAAAAGCCCTCAGGTGTAGAGTCAACCTCAATCCCCAGAAAATATCGAAGTGGCCCCAAATCAGACATCTGAAACTGCTCACTGAGACGGACCTTGACGAAGGCAATGTAGTCAGGGTCATCTCCAGTGATGAGCATGTCATCAACGTATAGGAGAAGAAGAGTGCGACCCCGAGAAGAGGTGTGAACAAAGAGAGCAGGATCATGTGGACTAGGTACAAAGCCAGCAGCAGTGACAACCGAGGCAAAACGCTCAAACCAAGCACGAGGGGCCTGCTTCAGGCCATAGAGAGAGCGTCGAAGGCGACACGTGACCATCAGGAACACTGTAGCCAGGAGGAGGGTGCATGTAGACCTCCTCACGTAGCTCACCATGAAGAAAGGCATTTTTCACATCGAGCTGGGAGATGGTCCACTGACGAACAGAAGCAACAGCTACTAGAGTGAGCACAGTGGTCCTGTGAGCAACTGGGGAGAAGGTCTCGCCGTAGTCAAGACCAGGTGTCTGCTGGAAGCCACGAGCAACAAGACGCGCCTTGAAGCGCTCGAGAGAACCGTCAGAGCGAGTCTTGATCTTATAGACCCACTTACAAGTGATCGGACGGACGGTAGAAGGACACGGGACGAGATCCCAAGTGCCAGTGCGCTCGAGAGCAGCAAGCTCCTCGGCCATCGCGAACTGCCACTCAGGATGAGTAACAGCGTCGCGGTAAGAGGTAGGCTCAGAGGAAGTGGTGAGAGGAGCAGAAAAACCATAACGGTCAGGAGGTAGGATCTTGCTCCGATCACGAAGAGCGTACCGAGGTGAAGAGTCAGTGTCCTGAGGAGGTGCAGAGGAAGTGGGAACTCGAGAACGAGAGTAGTGAAACGGAAAGGGTGGTCGAAGTGGTATGGATGGTGGTGGTGGTGGAGACACAACTTGTGAAGGTGGAGGTGGAGAGATGACCTGGGAAGGTGGTGGTGGAGAGGGAGCTGGGGAAGGTGGCGGTGGAGAGGCAACTGGGGAAGGTGGTGGAGGAACAACTGGAGGTGGTGGAGAGAAGACCTGTGAAGGTGGTGAGGTGATGATCTGGGAAGGTGGTGGAAGAGAGACAACCTGGGAAGGTGAGGAAGGAAACGCAAAGCGATCAGGTAGGCTGAGAAAAGAGAGAGACTCGGGTGAGGCCGTACTAGGGGAGTCAAAAGAGCGAGACTCGTCAAAGAAGGGACTCAACTCGTCGAAAGTGACATCGTTAGAGACCCGAATTCGACGACCGAGCGGATCCCAACAATGGGCACCCTTGCGCTCTGAGTCGTAGCCAAGGAAAGCGCACTACACTGACTGAGCAGTCAACTTGGTTCGCTCACGAGGCTGAAGAAGTACATACGCCACACAACCAAAAGTACGAAGGCAAGTGTACTCAGCTGATTTGCCATAGAGGCGCTCGAGAGGAGTGGCACCCTGAAGAGCAGTGGATGGCTGAATGTTGATGAGGTAAACAGCTGTCGACACTGCTTTAGCCTAGAATTGTGGTGGGACTGAGGCAGAGAGCATCATAGCTCGAGCAGTCTCAAGCAGGTGGCGATGCTTGCGCTCGGCAACACCATTCTGCGCATGGGCACCAGTACACGAGTACGGAGGAAGAGTGCCCTGATCAACAAGGAACTGACGTAGAGCAGTGGAGAGATACTCGCCAGCAGAATCAGCACGAAACACACGAATGGGTGAAGCAAACTGAGTGCGAACCATGGCCGCGAAAGCATGATAGGCAGCCAACACCTGATCACGAGACTTGAGGAAGTAAATCCAGGTGAAACGAGAGAAATCATCAATAAAAATCACATACCATCGATTACTCCCTTTCGAAACGAAGGGAGCAGGTCCCTAAACATCAGAATTAACCAAATCAAAGGGACGAACCGATACAGAGTCACTAGTAGGGAAAGGCAACTGTAGCTGTTTGCCAAGCTTACAACCCTAACAGGGGAGGGAGGTATCACGAGAAACCTTCCCAAGAACACCACGACGCAAAAGAGAACACAATCTCAACTCAAACATATGACCTAACCGGCGATGCCACTGAGCAAAACTGGCGGAAGTGGTGGTGGCGAAGACAGTGGCATCAGAAGTGCTGATCGACTGGCTGGGGAAGGTGGTCGTGGAAGTGGAAGGAAGACGAAGCCAGTCGAGAGCCCACAACCTGGGGGAGTCACAGGTCCGTCGACCAAGACCAACAAGGGTCCCTGTACTGCGAGCCTGGATAAAACAGAAGTCAGGCTCAAGAGTGATGCTAAAACCCATATCAGTGAGCTGACCAGCAGAAATCAATTGCATAGTAAGGCAAGGCACATGGGAAACATCTGGAACAAGAAAGGAAGAGGTGTGAAGGGTGCC
This sequence comes from Raddia distichophylla, assembly GCA_005191435.1. Taxonomy (NCBI): domain Eukaryota; kingdom Viridiplantae; phylum Streptophyta; class Magnoliopsida; order Poales; family Poaceae; genus Raddia; species Raddia distichophylla. The sequence goes on along the minus strand of SPJY01032216.1, from coordinate 2,122,611 downwards.
CTTTCCAGCAACTGATAGAGGTGACCCATTAGCAGTCTTGACAAAAATAGGAGTGACTGGAGACCGCAATGGGTGAAGGTGAGTGGAATCATATGTCATATGGAAAGAAGCCCCGGAGTCAAGGTACCAAGTACCTGAATCAGCTGAGATACCTGAAACAGCTGAGGGAGCCTGGTAAGTCGTGGCAGAGGACGTAGTGGGTGGCCTAGTGTCGAGGCGAAGCTCAAGACGCGCAAGACGATCAGTGAGAGCCTGAGCCCACACCGGAGCCTCAGGAGGAGCAGAGCCAGGAATGCCCCCAGAGGTGGAGCTGCCAAAGGTGCCACTCTGCTTCTTGAGGTGCTTTCTACACTGCTGAATGGTGTGACCTGTCTTCTTGCAGTAGTTGCAGAAGGAGCGAGCGCCGGAGCCTCCAGCCTGTGTAGGAGCAGAAGTACCCCCCCTGCGACCAAGCCGCTTGCTGGTGCGGGGAGAGTAGCAGCAGGGCCACCTGCTGGGGCTGGGAGCAGCAGCTAGGTCACTGGAATAGGTGTCGGTGTCGCCGAGGTGCCCAGCACGGTCGTAGGCGAGGAGAGGACACCCCGAAGACGAGTCTCCTCAGCATGAGCCTGAGTCAGAGCCTCAGTGAGCGACGGCAGCGGTGTGCGGGCCAGGAGCTGAGCCCGAAGCGACTCAAACTCCGGACGAAGGCGACTGAGGAACTGGAAGACTCGTGCACCGAGCCGGTGATCCCGTAGACGAACGCACGTGGCGCAGGAGGGATCCGGGGACGGCTCCAGAGAATCCAGTTGACGGTAGACATCACAGAACCGTCTGTGGAAGTCGTCTACAGTAGAGTCCTGCTGCTGAAGAGTCTTAGCCAGACGCAAGAGTGATGTGTAGAGCGCCTGGCTGCTCGGCTGGTACTGGGCCTGCACGTAGTCCCACATCAGACGAGCGGATGCCAGAGGGACCACATCCAGGGCAAGGTCCGTGCGCATGCTGCCAACGAGAGCAGCCACAGCACGAGCCTCAGAAGCACGCCAGTCCTCCAAGCGGTGAGCAGCAGCCGTGTACGCCTCAAGGGCCTGCTCGTAGAGGTCCTGCTGAGCAACGGGTACCGACTGACCATCGGTACCTGGCTGAGGCAGCACTAGGACAGCAGGAAGCGCCCGGGGCAGAGAGGCACCGGTGAGATGGCCCCAGAGGCGCTGGCTGTCAAGGCACATACGGAGCAGCGTGGACCACTCGCGGAAGTTGGAACCATCGAATTGGATCGGCGGCAGGGCAACGGGGCCAAGCACACGAGAGGGAGCTGCCATGGTAGTGTGAGACCTGAGACGGCGTCAGGAGGCGTCGGGCGATGTAGATCTGGGCGTCAGGCGTCAGTCCCGTGGCAACAGCGGATCTGACGGACGTCAGGAGGCGTCGGGCGATGCAGATCTGGGCAGCGGGCCCGTGGCAACAGCGGATCCGTCGGGCCCGGATCTGGGACGGCACAGGACGTCGAGGACGGGACGGCGCGGATCTGGGCCCGGGGCAGCGTCGGCAGTGGAGGCCGGGGCGGTGCCGAGCGCGGCGGAGGCCGGGACGGCGTGGATCGGAGTCCGAGGTGGCGGGCGGGGCCAGCGCTGTCTTCGCGCTCCACTCGCACGCGCTCAAGCTCGCGCTAGAGTTCGACGGCGACGAGCAGGGGACCACCCAGCGTCTTCCTCTCATGAGTAGGGGCAACGGTAGCCTCTCCCGCGGAGCAGGGGACGACCCAGAGACGGCCTCTCCCAGCCCGAGCAGGGGCCGTTCGATGGGGGTCCGAGGGAGGGAGAGGCGGCGACACAGGTCGGGGCGGCGCGGGCGACGCGCGTCGGGGCGACGTGGGCGACACACGTCGGGGCGGCGACAGGGCGACGCGGGCGCGCGCGGGTCCGAGGGTGGGAGAGGAAGAGGAGGCGTCGCTGAAGGGGAGTTCCGGCGACGGCGGCGCCTCGCCGGCGGCTGGAGTAGGTGGTGGGGGGAAACCTTAAACCTAAGCTCTTGGTACCATGTTAGAAAGAGAGAGAATGTGCAGCTTATATTGAATTGGGCCCCAAATGGGCTAGAAGTACATGTACAAGAGAAGGGAAAATATACAGAAAACCCTCTATACATGTGCTATTTTAACACTCACTATCTAGGCGGTGAAGAGAGGGTTACCAAACTCTTCTCAATACTGACATGAAGAGAGAACTTGACCATTTGATATGAATGAGATATATGTGTTGATTCTTTTGTGTTTGTATGAAACATGGCTCAATTTGCCAATTTGTTGTTCTGTTTGGCAGGCTAATTTTCTTCAAGCTGATGTTGACTACAAGAAGAAGATTGGATTTAATGGTAATTGTTTCTTTGTCCTACATGATCTTCCTGTTTCTATTTCCCTGGCTCTTTTATAGTTTAGGTATTTTCCATACAATAATTTAGCGATAGTACTGAGCTTTTGTTTTTACAGGAACTTTGTTGATAGAGCCTAAACCACAAGAGCCCACAAGGCACCATTATGTTTGTTGCTTGGAAATAGATTAGCAAAATGTCTTTAGGATTGAAAAAAACATTAATCCTTGTTTCTGTTGGCACTAATGACTGGGATGTTGCAACTACCTTTTCTTTTCTACGGAAGTATGGTCTTACAGGTAAGCTTTAGAAATTTGTTGATATTAGTACCTCCTTTCATATTTTGTATTGTATATTGTGTATAACTAATTTTACCTACTTTCATTTTTATTATGTCGCTGTAGTGCATTGTATCTCTGATTCATGTAGCAGTTTTGTTCACTGAATAATCATCAGGGTTATGTTATGCCGAGTTCAATATGTTCTTTTCACATGTCGACCAGATACTAGCACATAAAAGTAGCCAGTTGAAATACATCTGCATTCAAAAGAGAAACATGTTGTGTTGATTTATTCATGTTGCACACCGTGCAATGAAATGCAACAAGTAATCTATGAAAAGCAATTGTTCACCATTTGTTTATATGACCACCTTTAGATATTTAATTACTTCTTTTTTGGAGGCACATAAAGATCCCAGCAATATGCTGATAAAATCATCCAGCCCAATGATTGTCAATGTATCTATTTTTCTTCGTAGCTTATGCTTCTCTCTGGTGAAGTTGAAATAAAATATTTTCATTGAGAATGGTGATCCCATCATCTATACACAAGTCATGAGCGTTGGTGGTAATCACTTCCGATTTAATTTCAAAGAATTGACTAAAACTAGGGAGAAATAAGTTTAGCTGTCTACAAGGTTTTCATATAGAATTGTTATTCACATTTTATAAAAATATTTTATTCTGCTATATGTTACTCATGTGCCATGACTCATAACAGAAAAAATCCCCTCCTTTTTGGAGAATTGTCACCAGCATGCATGCTGCATTTCTTTCTGATTATTGTCACCGGTAGGATGCAGATTATTGTAGTTTAGTGATGCATTATGATAGTGATTGCATTTTTTAATAGCTTTTTTTATGTTTCTTTAATTCACATATCATTTTTTTTGTTCTCAAGTTAGATTGGATCTGTTTAATGCTAGTCTATTGCCTCTGTCAGAATGAAAGGAGAATATCCTGAGAGGGTTGGACAGCCAGAATGAATGGTGCCTAATGATGTGCCAATACGTTCAGAGAAATAATAACTTTTTTTTTCTTTCTGAATCTTTTCCTTTCCCACATGTCATATTATTTTTCATCATTGTTTTCAATTGATAATTGCGCAATATAATGTATTACTTCTGCTGCAATATAATGGTATTGTCAACTCTCATCTCAACTTTAGGACAACTCTAGTAGGACTAAGCAATGGTCGATCAACTTTGGGGCATAGAAGAAATTTTTCCTAGTTAATGCTCATTGCCCACTGTCTAGCTGTCTAGTTGATTCGATAATTAGGTGTGCTTGTTTTTTCCTCATTTCTCCCTCAACTCAAATAGGTTTTAGATAGTAAAACAGAAATACGCACATGATTGGTAGTAAGAAAAGAAATGGCGAATTGCACCCATACCATATTATAACTTTAAAAAATTGCATGGTAGTTTAAAATTTGCCACTCGGTGGCATTCTTTTGCATTGTCATGTAATTTTGTAACTCTACAATGGTATGTATGCGATGAATCCAACTAAAAAAATGAGAGTGGTATGTAGGACACATATTTTCACTGATATTGAATTAGTGCTGAATCGGTGGTGGTGGTAGTGAGCTAAAAGTAGTTTTCGTGACCCCGTGACCCCGCTGCTTGGCACTCCGCCGGCGGTGGCCACAGCCTAGCCGCGCCGTCGCCCGCCACCACCAAGCCCAAACCACTCCTCCGCGCACCCAACCCTTAGCCACACCACCGTGTGTCCATCTACCATGGGATCCTCCAGCTACTCCACCCCAGAGAAGAGTGGTTCGAAGCATCCAGATGGTGGATCTCCATGCCGTCTGCAGGCAATCAATGGCCTTCCGCCCTGCTCTGCCTCGGCGCTGCAGGGAGAGAGCATTCACTCCGCCGCGCCGCTTCTCCTCCATAGCCCCCTCTCCAGCAGCACCTCAAACCCCCCTTCTGATTATGGATCCCCAATCCCTACCGCCTCCGTAGATCTAAATCGCCACTTTCCCCTTCCGGTGCCAGCTGAACCGTCTATCGCCTCCCCTGCTGCTGCTAGTTGCCGCCCCACGCAAAGTTCCCCTCCGGATGATCAAGGTTGGCGGACGATTCTCCCAAGGGGTGGCCGGATCTCCCGGGTCGCCACTTCCTCGGCTTCATCTTCAAAGCCAGCACCAGGTAATCCAACCACCCGCGCCATCCCCTTCACCGGCTCCGCCTCCTACTTAATGATGGTGCAAGGGAGATGCCTCCGCTGCGTCGCTTCGGACCATCGTGTTTCCCGTTGCAGAGACCCGATGAGGTGTTTCACCTGCGGCGAAGTGGCCATCTAGCGAGGTTCTGCCCTCAGAAGGCCAGACAGCCAGTCCGCTTCCCAGTTCACCAGCGGCCCATCCACAACCGCCTCTGCTACCCGGCTCAGCAGCGGATAGGCCCTCCACCGTCGCCCTTCACGCCCTTAGTCCATCCATCTACTACACTCAACATGGCCCTGTCATCCGCTGAGGACTACCATCCCGTGCTCGCTACTTAGCGGCCACTGCATAGCACGTCCACCACCATCTCCTCCCCAACGATCGAGCATCGGATGCACCGGCTCCGTAGTCAGGCAGCTATGTCGTGGCCTCCAATGGCCGCTCGGGTGCTTCGGTTGAGGAGGCGGCCCACGCCATTGAATCACAGCTTGGTATTCCCTTCAACAACCTCCGTGTTCACAAGCACCAGCCGGAGGAGTTCTTTGTGTTCTTCGATTTCCCCGTGCAGCGCGATCTAGCACTTGATGCTGGCACAATCCGGGTTTGTGGAACGGACCTCGCCGTCAGGCTGTGGAGCGAAGAATCTCACACTTTATCTCGCACTTGGTACTACCGAGCACATTTGTGCATCGAGCACTTGCCTTTGCATGCTTGGTCGCAGGCGGCCATGGAGCAGGTCGTTGGGGACTTCGGCTTGTTCTATAGGCTAGACGCTAAGACCGTGAATAGGGAGGAAACTAGAATTTTTGGCTGCTGAGTTTGGGTCTGGAACCCCGACATCATTTCGAAAACAAAAGGTTGTTGCTTCTTCCCAGCGGGCTCTGCCCGTGCGCCGGAGATCGCTGGTCATGGCGAGCCGAACCGGCCTCAGCCTCCGCGTGGTGACGTAGTGCAGCTGCTCATCCACCTCAATACTGTTGAAGACTGGTCCCCTAGCCAGGGCCGTTCGCCGGATTCGCCTGTTAACGGGCTTCCCTCTGAATCTTCTGACTCGGACGAAGAGGCATTCCCAAGTATCTCCACGTTCACTTGGCACCCTGACTTCGTGGATGGCACAGGGCCTCACTGCACGGGGCCGGCGCAGCCGGTTCACACTCGTCTACAGGCTGCCCCGGTGCCCACTAGCGGGCGCTTGGGTGGATGCCGGCCACCGGCGCAGCCGTCCGGCCGTCACGATGATGGGCCCGATCGGGGCCGTGGAGGGGAGCGCCGCACCTGGAAGGAGGTGATTCTCGGTCGTAGCCACTCCAAGGAGGCCCCGGGTGGAGGCACCTCTGCCTTCCGCCACCGGAGTTGTACCTCTGCTGGTAGACGCCATGTGGGTGCCCAGCCCTTCCCGGATTCCACTCGGCTGCGCGGCCGCTCGAGGGTGCGCGCGCCAACGCGCCATCGCAATTGGACCCACACCAAATCGCTTCCTCGCTCACCGATGCGCGCGCCGGCGCGCCCACGCAGTCGGACTCGCACCAAATCGCTTCGCCGTGCCTCGTCGGCTGGAAGGGTTGGAAAAGAGCCTCTCCGCGCTGGCTCGGTGGGCCCGGCCTCTCCTTCTGAGGTTTCTCCTACGGTATGGAAAGGGCAGGCGGAGGAGGACCCCCTGCTCGCTTTCTTTGCCTCACTGCCGCCGTGCCACGATGCACACCAGTCGGCCCGCGGCCCCGACCCGATGCTTGGTGAATTTGTTGATGCTTCCTTGCATGCTCAGGCCAAGCTGCTGTCCTTCTCGCCGGATATTTGTGGGCGTTGCACCGCCATCGCCGGTGTTTTCGCCATCCCTTTGGAGTGCGGCATTGCCACCAGTGGGCAAAGCTGTGCACCCGGGGGTGCTTGCCTCCGGATCTTCTGGGTCGGCAGGCCAAGCCATGCCAGCGCTGGAAGGTGGTTTCGTTGGGACTCTTGAGACGCCCAGTGCAGGCAAGCCGGGAGACCCCTTTCTTGTTGCCCAGGACATCACCGGCTCTCCTCTTGCTGGTATGACCGATGCTCCTCATGAGGCCCTGGATGCCTCGGTTGATCAAAACATGTATTTGGATAGTCTTTTCTTACCGACAGATGATCCGATCCTCTCTCTGCCGGCTCCCCCACCGCCGCCTAAACCCGACGCTCCTCGAGGGGCCAAGACGGGCGGTGCAGCGTCTCGCCAGTCTTCTGTTGGACACAGCTCACGTCTCGCCAAGCTGCCGGCGGTGCCAGTCTCAGAACGCGCCAAGCTGCGGATCATGAAGAGCATGGGCATCGTCCCACCCACTACTGAGGAGCTCACCGCCGAGGCGATGGAGACTTACCTAGCCTCCTTCAAGAAGCCTCTGCCGGAGTACGTCGTCTCGGGCCTCACAGCTATAGCGGGTCTGGCGAAGGAGCCGCTTCTGGACACGGAGATCGCACCGCAGCAGGAGGTCGCTGCCGGCTCCCTGGGCAACGCCGCAGGGGTGTAGTATGTTCCTGTTTCGTGCATGGTTAGGCTACCAAGGTTGTCCACTAGTTTCTACATGTTATCCCCCATTGTTATCTTCACTGTTTGCCGGAGGATTAGCCTCGTAGTTCCCTGCATCTTGGGCTCGTACCCACTATGTCTTGTTTGTCTGCCACTTTCCTTGTGCTCTGTTTCTAGGGTCACTTTGCATTCTATGTTGGAGTTGCTCTGTTACAATGGTATCACAACAGTGTAGTTTCTTAACATGGAATGTTATGGGGCTCATTTGACTCGCTGGATATTTTGTGTCTTCAGGAAACTAAGCTGGAGGTCTTTGACTCGCTAGTCCCACACATTTGGGTGGCACGCGACTAGCAAGTTTCTTTGCACTACCAGCCGTTGGTACTCGCGGGGGAGTTGCCTTGCTCTGGGACGCTGATTGCCTAATGCCGTCTCAGCCACAGTATGGTCGATTCTCGATCTCCGCTTCTGTCGCCATAACACATAGCACTCTTCAGTTTCAGTTGACCACGCTCTATGGCCCGACGGTAGATTTTGACAAGGAGGAGTTCCTTCAGGAATTAGTACGGTTGCAGCCCCAGTCAAGCACGCCTTGGTTACTTTTAGGGGACTTCAACTTGATTCTGGCGGCCAGTGACAAGAGCAACTCCAATGTGAACTACAACTGGATAGGTCGGTTCCGCCGGATGGTGGACCAATGTGGTCTCAAGGATATCCCTCTATGTGAGCGAAGCTTTACTTGGAGTAATGGTCGGGCATACCCTACTTTGGTTAGATTGGACTGTGCCCTTTGCAATGCAGAATGGGAACTTCTCTTTCCTAATTACCGGCTATCAGCTCTTTCTTCTTCCTTCTCAGACCACTGCCCGCTCCTTCTGGCCCCAGGTGTTCAGGCCTCGGTGCCTAGGCGCTTTTGCTTCGAAAATCATTGGACCCGGTTTCAAGGGTTCCACCAGGTGGTCTCACAGGCCTGGACTGAATGTCACCATCTCGATCCGTTGTTATCGCTACACTTGAAACTTTCGAGGACTGCACGGAGGCTAACAACCTGGAGTAGGGGTATTTCCAGCCATTTCAAATACCATTTGGCTATCTCCAATGAATTAATCCTTAGACTCGACCAGGCCCAAGAAATTAGGCCGCTTCTTGCTTATGAGCAGGCCTTCCACAAGAATCTCAAAATGAAAGTTCTAGGGCTGGCGGCTATTGAACGTTCTAGGGCTAAACAGCAAGCAAGAGTGCGGTGGCTAAAGGAGGGAGATGCGAACACTAAGTATTTTCACATTAGGGCAAATGGCCGCAAGAGGAAGAACTACATTTCTCAGCTGTGCACGCCAGAGGGGAAGGCAATAAGCCATGAGGATAAGGAAGGGGTGCTGGTACGGTGCTGGTACAGCATTTCTCTCAGTTGCTAGGTGTATCAGCCCCACCAAGCCGAAAATTCAACTGGGACATCCTCAATATGTCGGTTGTGGATTGTAGCTCCCTAGATGCTGACGTAGACCTGGATGAGATCTGGGAGGCGATTAATCGGTCCCCGAGAGACAAGGCACCGGGCCCAGATGGTTTCACCGGCTCTTTCTACCGAGCCTGCTGGGATATCATCAAAAATGATGTCCACAAAGCCGTCCAAAGTTTATTGTCCTTGCGGGGAACGC
>SPJY01032216.1:2047167-2111062 GCA_005191435.1 Raddia distichophylla | reverse complement strand
GCCGGGAGACTAAGCGGGTGGCGGGGACCCATGATGTCCAAGGGGGGAGGCTCACTCTTCTCAAATCGGTCCTCTCCGCCATGCCGTCTTACCTGCTGTCGGTGACCGTACCTCCTCGCTCGGTCATCTCGAAGATTGACAAGATTCGTCGTGCTTGGCTCTGGCGGGGCTCCGGTTCAGCTCGTGGGGGACATTGCCGAGTTAATTGGAAGATTGTGTGCTCCCCGCAGCGGTATGGTGGGCTGGGAGTCCTGGACCTCCACTCCTTTGCCCGGGCCCTTCGCATTCGCTGGCTCTGGCTCTACAGGTCCAGCTCTTCCCAAACCTGGGTCGACACACCCCCGCCAAATGGGTCCTCGGACAACGATCTTTTTCGGGCGGCTACCACCCTGGTGCTTGGGAATGGCAAGTCCATTTCCTTCTGGAGGGATGCCTGGCTTGATGGACAACAGCCGCAGGATATTGCCCCACGGCTGTTCGCCGCCTCTACCAGGAAAAACAGATCTGTTGCTCAGGCGCTTTTCAATGGGAACTGGCTGTCTGATCTCCGGCGAAATTTCCTTCCTTCCATGGCTGCGGAGCTGCTTACCCTCCTCCAGCGTCTACAGCAGATCGCGCCCCTTCAGCACGAACCGGACCGTGCCATATGGCGTTTCTCCCCCTCCGGGGACTACTCCATGGCCTCCGCTTACCACCTGCAGTTCATCGGGAGAACTTTGTCAGACAACCATCGCTTGTGGAAGCAGTGGGCCCCCTCCAAATGCAAATTCTTCAAGTGGATGCTCTTTCAACGGAAGATCTTCACAGCTGACTCTCTTTTGAGGAAAGGGATCCCCAACAACTACTTCTGCCCGCTTTGTCAAAGAAATTTGAAGACCCCGGATCACCTCTTCCTCACCTGCAGTTTCTCCAACCAGGCGTGGACTCACATCTCTGTCAAGCTGCGTTCGCCAAGGCTTTGCCCCTCCACGTGGTCTCACCCAGATTGCCTCCCCACGTGGTGGAGGTTGGACATTCAAGGGCAAATGGTCAGCGGGGCCGCCTCTGCCGCTCTCGCAACTTTATGGCACCTTTGGTTAGAACGGAACAATCGCATTTTCCGCGGCTGCGACCGGCCGATGTCGCTTTTCTTGAGCTCTCTTCTCGATGACCTACGCCTCTGGGAGGCGGCAGGGGCCAGTCTTGTAATTAGTTAATCCCCCTTTTAACGCTTGGGGTGGGGCGTCTTACTTTTTTCCACCCCTTTTTTATACGGCTCTGTGTTCTTGGCCTCCGGCCCTCCTTTTTATAATCAAGTAAAGGCAATCCTTTTGCCCTTCCCTCAAAAAAAAAAGGCATGCATCCTCGGTGCAAATGACAAAGGTAATTTGAAGGCTGTGCTGAAATTGATAGAAAAGGTTGCATGAAAAAAATGGTCTATTTTTTGTGCCCGCTATAGAAAAGGGGAAATCTTTTGATGGTCTGCTCAGTTAATACCGAATTGTGATGTCAATCTTATTTTGTATAAGCATCTAATATTATGTATATTGCACAAAATAAAACAAGAAAATGTACATGAAGTGTGCAAAAATGTGTGTGCTATAGTCGCTTCGTTGTTTTGCTAACATTGTAAGCTCTGTAGAATGTGATTTATCCGATCTAAGTGCAGCTGTACACTTCTACTGGAGCAAAATGCCCAATTGCTGTACGCACGGGGACTATTCTTTTTCTTGGCGGTTTAGCACGAATGGCGAGTTCTCCGTAAATTCTGCCTATAAGCTGCAATTCAATATTGGTCGTTGCGCCTCACCCCTGCAACAAGCTTGGAGGCACTACGCCCCCTCAAAGTGTAAATTCTTTCTATGGCAGCTGTTGCACGGGTGTGTCCTCACCGCGGACGCCTTAATGCGCCGGCAAATCCCGAATGACTATTTTTGCCCGTTGTGCAAGCGCAACCTCGAGACTCTGGAGCACCTCTTCTTGGAATGCGACTACAATCGTTTCATCTGGTACCGCCTTGCCCTTCAGATGAACAAACCGCTCCTCCAACCGGCTCCAGAAGTCCTGCCTTCCTCGTTGGTGGACAGAAGATATTCTGCACGCCAGGCCACCCAAAGGCAACCTCTCCCTGGTTTCTGGAACAATTTGGCACCTTTTGATTGAGCGCAACAACCGGATTTTTCGCCAAGCGAAACGTCCCTGTTCAACTCTCCTTCAGATCCTGTCCGACGACCTGCGCCTTTGCGAGGCCGCAAGCACGTACTATTATATGTAATTAATTAAGTCGGACTAACCCTGGGGGGAAGGGTTTGTCCCCCCAAAGTTGTACACACTCTTCTACTCTTTGATCAATAGATAGTAGTTCTTCTGTCCTTTGTTCAAAAAAAATGCCCAATTGCTTAAAATATGTCCAGCAGGCAACAAGTGAACAGCAAGAAAATGAACAGTAATAACGACGTGACGAAGTAGCTGCTGTGTCATATTGTGCATGCACTCACATCAAATCCGCACTAGTATCAGATAAACAGTGATTTTAATTCCAAGCAACTTGTTCATGGAAAACGCAAATTAATTTGTTGGACAGAGCATACAATTAATGGTGAAATTCTCTACTGCGTACACTGATATTGATACACTAACCTACACGCAAATCGGTATCAGTAATTGACAGGTCCAAGGAATCATGCAAAGAGGATATCAAGGGATCATATTTAAACGCATCAGATGTGCCACGCACAACTCGTAACGAAGCATCAGTGGTATACATTGTATATGGCTTAATAAAATTAATTAGATTGAAGAATGCATGCAGATGCAGTGTCAATTAGTTTATACAATTTTATAAAATCGAAAAAAAACTCTTGTAGCTAAAAATTAGGGATCGGCTTAATGGTGGGTGGTTGATTTTTTAGATTTTTGACAATCAACTACTGAAAACTTGTCAACACATACTTCAAAACAATATTCTATTAGTACAAGATATATCCATATAGTTAGCCCAAAAACCCTCAATAAATTTGTAAACCAAATTTCTAGCAAAATTAACAACAAACTAGTCAATCAATGAAAAATTTAAGAATTAGATGTCAATTTATGTACGTTATATTTTTGTAATACGAAATAACTAAATTTGCAGTATCGAATTAAGTGGAAAAATGGTGTAACAAACAGAAAAGAGTAGTTGACTGTTAAAAACAAAAAAAAAGCAGGACTACGATTTAGCAAAACTGTAAAAATTAAATATGCAGTCAGTCAATTAAATTAGCCAACCAATCACAATAAACACTTACAAGAAAATTAACATCCGCTGGATTTTTTTTTCATCCAAGATATCCACAGCTATATCTATTTCTAAAGAAGATATATATAATTAAACTTGCACACGGTTTATTCGCCGGCTTAACGTTGCTCTCACCAAAATGTTAAATAAATCCATGCATGTCAGCCAAAGTATGCATCATGCTCACTTGTGTTGAGGGAGCCGAAGTCTGTACTTGATGGCTGCCTGGCCCCAGAAGCATACACCGCGGGCGGCGGCGACATCTCCGACGGCCCAGCGACGGTTGCGACTTCTTGGCCGACGTCCACCACCGACACCACGTCCCCGGCGTTCACCGGCGGTGGCGCAGTACCCGCGAAGATGGCCGCGGCATGGACGTCGTCCATGAGGCCGTCCGCCGTGCCGGAGCCGGAGCTGGCCTGTCGGTACCTGTGCTTGAAGATCTCCGCCCTGACGGACTCCAGCTCCGCCTCCAGCGAGTTCAGCTGCTGCTGCAGCATCGAGATCGCGCCCATGCAGCCGTACACCGGGTCGCGCAGCCGCAGATTCGCCTCGTACACAAGGCTGCTCGCCGCGTCGGCTCTCTCCGGCTCGGCCACCTCCTGCTTGCACCTCGCACCGACCGAAGCCGTTCATACACGCATGCACATGCAGCCCAGGTTAATTTTTTCCTGAATAAAAATGAGATTTTTTTTAGAATTGCTGGGTGCCTGGGTCTGACTCTTAATTACCAGGAGCATCTTGGAGACGTTGCTGGCGCCGAAGACCTTGTGGACGGCGGCGAACTTGTGGGGCTCGAGCGGGGAGAAGTAGGGGGCGAAGGGGCACTCCTGCGCGCAGCGCCGGCGGAGGAGCTTGCATGCGGCGCACGGGGTCACAGTGTTGATGGCTCCGCCGAGTCCGAGGCGGCGGGGGACGTGGTGCTCATCGGTCGGTGCGGCGGCGGCCGGCTCTCGCTTGATCTTCTTGCCGATCTCATCGAGTCGCTCCCTGGAGGGCAGAGGCATACTTGCTATTTAGGGTTTGTTGCATGGAACTACGGCGGCGGAATCTTAAGAGGTGCGATGTGCAAACCACAATGGTAAAAAAAAATCTAACCACAAGAACAAGAAAGGGTACCACACCACTGCGCGCTTAATTATCTCTTGGTTAACCTTTCAAGCAAAAGTAAAACAGATCCCAATCACTTCTTACATTCTTTTGGACATAAGAAAGCCATGGAAATCCTTGCAAGAAAGGGAGAAGAAATACCACAAAAGAGAAGGAAATCAACTGAAAGCAGCATCTACTTGATTCAGGCAGGGTCTCACCTCTCCGTGGACATAGAGGCATGCTCCCCTGTGCTTGGGAGGAGGAGATCGATAGGGGCAAGAAGATGAGAATGAGAGGGGAATTGAAGTGGAGAGACCGGCAGGCAGGCAGGCAGGCAGTGAGAGGTATAGAAGTGTAAAGTTTGGAATTGCAAGGAAGGAAAGAGTGCTTAAAAGGCAAGGTATTGATGAGGGGGATGGGCCTAAAGCATGTACAATCGGTAAGTAAATGGCCGGGCAAGGCAGGGGAGGGAGACGAGAAATGTGTACGTTGGCAAGTGAAGGTTGACTCGACCGGATCGTTGGCCTGGTATCCCTGCTCCGCTGCTCATGTCAAGGGAATGAAATGCTGTTGAATAGACGAAGCTCTAGCCACCTGAGCATGCATCCGGATCCGGCAATCCGGTTCACCCACTGCACCATTTTTACTTTTATTTTTTATTCCTGGTTTGTTTTTACTACCTGTATCGGTTACAGCACCTTCAGTTTCCAAAGTTTTCAGTGTCATTCGGGAAGCCAAGTCGGCCAGTCGGGGCCTGCTGCACTGATGTTCTTTTACCTCGATTTTATGACCCTTTGTGTCTGTGTTTGCGTGTCTATGCATCGTCAATAATTTATATAATAAATATATAAATTTTGTGATAAAAAAATTATACTTTGATTCATGTTTGAAAGCATTTTATTAATGATTATAATTTTGTTAATATGAATGATATAGAATAAAAAAAGTAAGGGCAAAACGATAGTTTAAAGAACCAAGCCAAGTTAAATGCGTCTTGTAAAAACAACCCATGTTTGACAACAATTTTGTGATATAGGGCCTGTTTGGCTGGTGACTATAAATATTGTCACAACTTGTCACGCCTTATGTTAGGCAAGTTTGACTAAGCTAGACATGTGTTTGGTTCATAGACACACTTGTGACAAGAGTTCTTCTTTTTTATGTGGACCCTATACGTAAGTGAGTGAGAAAAGTGTGGCAAGATTCCCTTACGCTAGCTAAAGTGTGGCTAAGATTTTCATGAATTACGCTTAGGCAACTTTGGCAAGTTAGTTGTGGCAAACTGTGGCAATGTTAGTACTCAAATCAAACAGGCTCATACTCCCTCCGTACATAAATGATCTACACGTAAGCTTTTTTGGTTTGTCCAGAAAAGATATACGTATTAGACTAGTATTAATTGCATTAGGCTGTAGTTAATTGCATGTCGAGATGGGAGTTATGGCTGCTGTGAACCTGTTACAAGCATGCAGTCTTTGAATTGTTGGGAGGACACAACTTTTAAGGTGAGAGGCTAGAAGAAGTAAATGATGGCACTACTTCCGCAGCAATGTTCTTAAGATTAAATGGGTAGTTGATTCGTTAATTGCTTTTCTTGATCTTTGTGATTTCTCTTAGATGTAGATTATTTGTGGAAGGACGGAGTAATTGTGTAATTTTCTCTCTTAATATATGTCATCCGGTTGTATCTTCTAAAAAACCCATGTCTGACAACAATCTAAATATTTCCCTCATGTATTATCTTCTATATTTTACTCCTAAATCCCAACCATCATATCAGTTGTTGTATATCTATACTCATATTTTTCCATTTTTATCTTAATATACTTTATTGTTTTGTTAGAATTTGCATTCATATCCCCCGTCTCCTTTTATTTTAATTTCTTTATTTCTCTTTCCCCTTTCTATCTGGGCCACCCGAGACCCTTATTTTATTTTATTTTCTTCTTATTCCCGAGCACACCTTCTTCCCCTTCCCCTTCCCAACAACGCCGCCTCTCTTCCCTCCTTCTCGACCATGCTGCCTCTCTTCCCTCTTCATGAGCATGCCGTGTGCCTATCCTTCCTTCATATCCTGATCGTTTGCCTCTCCTTCCCCCTCTTCGAACCACCCACCTCCTCCAAATATGGAGGCTATGACAATTGGACTATGAGGTGGAAACTATGAAGGTGAACCGGGTCACATTCTATTGGTTGGGGGAAGCTAACATAGGCGAGGGGATTGTTTAGACCAGAGATATTGGGCTTGGTATTTTAGTTTTTGGTTGGCTGATATCAAAACTGTACCAAAATACCAAAGTTTTCAACAATTGCTATTGGACTAAATAATGAGAGCTGAAATATCCAAAAAAAAAGAGGTTTTTTTATTCAATTCGATCCAATAATTCTATTTCTAGAATTTTCCCCAACCCCTACCCCGCCCGGAGACCCTGTGAGATGTCGTTGCAAATTAATGACATGTGTGATGCTTTGCACTCTTGAGAAAATGTTTATGAAAATGTGACTGCCCCATCCGATCGAATCATATCATATCATCCAATATGCTATGACAACAAGAGAGAACCTACTGACGAAGGTTCCCACCTATAGGGCCCAGGTGGAAGAAAGGAGGCAAGTATTTGCAGCTGGACCAAGCCGCGAGCCTTGTCTAAACTAAGGCCTTGTTCTTTTCAGCGTATCATTGGGTTGGCGTATTACTATAGTAAATTTGAGAAACCTCGAAAAGCGGTCTAAAGATTATAAAAAATAGTTTTAGGATATTTGAAATGACTACTAAAAGTCACGAAAAAATCGTTATATCACAACATATAGGCTATATAAAAATAACAAAATTGGCTATGGTAACATGCAACGGTACGTAACGTTGAAAAAACAAGGCCTAAACGCGAGAAAGGACGACCAACGAAGAGGTGCAAGACCAAGAGTGAAATAGCAATAGCGATTGATGTAATAGTCAATACAGGAAGTAAAGTGATAGAATTTTGATGTAATAGTTTATATAGGGAGTGAAATAAAAATGATAATGTCGAGGATGGTGCTCCAACTTTTGAAAACAAGTCTTCTCTCATACCACCGTAACTCGTCTGTATGGCGCATCAACGACATAGGCGACTGGGGCAGAGCTTGACGGCAATGACAAAGAATAAAATGAAATATCATCGTTGAATCATTACTATTCCAATGAAATAATAATTTTTTTGAACATTGACACGGTCTCCAAAATAAAACTTTGACCATAAAAACTTTTAAAAATTATTTATAATACATTAAAAAGTGTAATATTATGAAAGTTCTTTTCAAGATGAATTTATCTGTATGATTTTTATATTCTCAATCTAAAGAGTTAAAAAGTTTTCTAGTGATATAGTTTTAAAAGTTTGATTTAGGACAAGTTTAAAACTACTACTATTTTATAACGGAGTGAGTAAAATATTTTCATATACGTATATAATAATTAATACTTTTATTGAGTTTTGGTGTTGACGATACATTACTCATGTGAGAATACAACATCATTAAACTATTGGTGTAACATCATCACGTATGTTTAAAATGTTATAAAAAACGTTTTCAATATTTTATAAGTTGGTATAGACATACTCATATTAGATATAATCGCTATTTTATGCATGTTTAAAATATTTTGTGCAGCGTCTATCCAGCTAGGAGGGGTCATAGCCTCATAGGCAGGATACGGTATACCTAGGACACATGTACGACGTGCCATGTTCCGTTTTTAGGAAAATTTATTTTTCTTATATTTTTTTATTCGTTTATACAAAATTATATGGCGGATTGAAATTTAGACAAAAATAGGCCCCGGTCGCACTTTGAATTCGCGACAGCGTCCCGGTCGCACTGTGGGCGCGCGACAGGTCGCTGAGAGGAGGTTGCACCAGAGATGGCAAACCTATCGCTCTTCCATCAGCACTGTAGCTACAGTAACTTTCAGCGATTTTGAATTTCTTATATCTATTAACATTTCATACCATATCCAATTTACACGAAACAAATTTTAAAATTCATGTGAAATCCTAAAGAACCCATTTTTCAAACTTTCAATTTATTTAAATTTTTTTGAATTTCGAATTTCGAATTTACACTTGAATTTGTATTTTAAATTTTGAATTTTTGAATTTTGAATTTCCAAAATTCAAAGTTTGAAAAATGGGTTCTTTAGGATTTCAGATGAATTTTAAAATTTGTTTCGTGTAAATTGGATATAGTATGAAATATTAAACTTCCAATTTTCGTGTAAATTCAAAATTCAAAAATTGGAAGTTTAATATTTCATACCATATCCAATTTACACGAAACAAATTCTAAAATTCATATGAAATCCTAAAGAACCCATTTTCAAACTTTGAATTTTCGAAATTCAAAATTCAAAAATTCAAAATTTAAAATACAAATTCAAGTGTAAATTCGAAATTCAAAATTCAAAAAAATTGAAAGTTTGAAAAATGGAGATTTCACATGAATTTTAAAATTTGTTTCGTGTAAATTGGATATGGTATGAAATGTTAATAGATATAAGAAATCCAAAATTGCTGAAAGTTACTGTAGCTACAGTGCTGTCGCGTGATGGAAGAGCGATAGGTTTGCCATCTCTGATGCAACCTCCTCTCAGCGACCTATCGCGCGCCCAAAGTGCGACCGGGACGCTGTCGCGAATTCAAAGTGCGACCGGGGCCTATTTTTGTCTAAATTTCAATCAGCCATATAAGGAGAAAAGGACGGTAGCGTTTCTGAAGAAGGAAAAGAGAAGAAATTGTCCGCTAAGGAAAATAAATTATGGGCCGAATTCGTAGGGGATAAATTGAGTAGTCTTTCTTTGGAACCACTGGACCTTTAGTGTAATTTTCTTTTGTTCGATGCAGCTCATGGGCTGGCCTTCTATGTCGTCCAACGATATTTGATTCAGTTTTTTTATTAAAAACTGTGAACCGAAATTTACTTAGCAAAAAGTAATCGGCGCGGCTATATGGCAGACACCTGTGCGCTGGGGACTTACGTGCGCAGGCGCCTGCCTCTCCGTGCAGCCGCAGGTCCCAGCACGCACCACGTATGCCATGTGTAGCTCTAAGTCTGTTTGATTTTTCCCATAAAAATAATCATTTTTCTACCTAATGAAAAGTGGAAAAACAATACCAATTTACTAAAAAAAATATTTTTTCAACTTCGTACTATTTTTTTTCCAGAGTTTGCACTGTCAAATATGAAAACAAATTAAATTTTTAATAAATCAAACCTCGTGCAAAAATTCCACTATCGCTACACATTTTTCTAGTAAATGCAAAAAACAGTATAAATTCAGTGGAATTTTTTGCGCCGGCACAATTTCACAAATTTCAGGCGACTATACTTTTTCCAGTGTTTTTGCACTGTTTTTCCACCTTTTGTTTCACTGGAAAAAAACGTATATTTTTTTGTGGAAAAAATTCTACTGGAGCCTACGCACTACGCCTGCACGATTCTCTTAGACGCAGGCGTCTGCCAATGAGCCAGTCCTAAAAGTAATACCAAAATCAAAATCCCAAATTATTTTGGTATGGTACATTACCAAACATAAATCACGAGTATTGGAGGCTCCGAGCATTCTAGGCAGTAGTAGAGCCCCAAGCGGCTGGAGGAAGCCGGCCCTTCTGGCACGGCCGCACAGATGCTGACACACTGCCGTCAACCTCCCTTAGCGCCGCACAGAAGCGCCGCCGTCTTGCTCCGATGGGGGCGGTGCATGGGGGAGAGGAGGATAGCTGCCGCAGGTTGAGCGTGAGGAGTGGTCGCCGCCTCTTTTCCTACAGTCGCCTGCTTGCATCGGCATGCGCCGCCGCCGTCTGCTCGCATCGGGATGCGCCGCCGTAGCTGCAACCATCTGTGTGTGGTGGACTGAAGAAGCTAGGGCTAGCATTCGTGTCTATTTGGATTCTGTGTATTTGCATGGGTGTATCTGGGCCTTGGAATGAGACCCTGACAAGTAATGGGCTAATGGCTGCATGTGTTGGGCTGTGAAAATGGGCTGTGCGCCTGTGCAGAGGGAGGGACATATGGTTGGATCCTTTGATGGGCTATGCACGAGAGTTTGGCAGAACAGATGAGACTCATGTTGTATTGGTAGTTCGGTTTTCAGGGTAAACCAATCCGAAATACCGAATAATGCAAAACTGCTACCGAACTTAAGACTGAAAACCGAAAATACCAAATTTTTCGGTATAACCAATTTGGTTAGGTTTCCATTTCAGGATTTTTATGTCCACCTCTAGTTGCCCCCATCTCGTGTCCGTTTTAGCTTTGCACATTCTTTTTCACTCCTGGATTCGAAGCGGCTTTTTTTTCTCAACTAAAAAAATTTTCTATCAGAAAAGGGCTAATTTCGTCCTCCAATTTGATCTCTAATATATAAAATTGGGTTGGATCAAACCATGTGGTATTCAGAAAGTCTTATGTTAGTTTCTTGACCGGTCAAACTTTCTTTTAAATGTGTTTTTTTGCTGCCGGGAAGGACAACACTTAGACGACGCATGAGTAGACAACACATGAGTGACAGTGACATGGTAGTATATGTGGCATAGACATGCAATACTTTTTTTTTCTTTATTTGGTTTTCATGCCCCATGTGTCAACTCCTCCCCTCCCATCTCAATCATCTCTCCACTGTGAGCTCCTCCTTCCATACACTCGCTGTTGCCACCTAACCTTCTTCTGCGCCACATCTCCTCTCCCATGTTGATCGTTATTGCCTCTCCTTTCCCTGTTTCGTTGCCGCTGCCTCTCCTCCTTCCCCGCACCGGTTGTTGTCGCCTCACCCCTCTCACCGCCATCCCGCGACCTCCTCCTCTTATCGTTGCTGTCTCGACCTCCTCCAATGCTAGACGCCACCACCCTCACGACCTCCTCCGTTGTCTATCACATCACTGTTTAATATGAGTGCAATCAACTCAGATGATTAGAATTTAGGATCACGCAATTGCACTTAACTTCTTTCAGGAAATCACAGAGCTTTCATTAATCATTGGATAGATCATTACAAACAAGATATTACAATCTCTTACGTAAGGTTTCAAGTAAAAAAGGCACACAATAGACATATAACACACCAAACTGATCAATTATTATTTCTATGCTCGCAGAAAGTTCTGAAATAATGATAAAAAGTGTATGAATAAAAATGGGATATAACAAGATAGTCCATAAATAGATGTCCATTAGACATGAAATGCCGAGCTAGCTGCACGCCTGCACACAATAGCAGAACAGCTTCCCTTCCCCAACAAACTCATTGTGTAATTTGTAGACGATGACAACATATTAATTGGTGGCTCCTTTCGAGTGGACTAGTGCCTTAATTCCTTATTGGACTGGGCTAATCGGTTGCATGCATTTGCCTATGGATCGATGTGTGACGCCCTACCTACTAGAATTGCACTTTTAATAAGTGCTGAATCTGACAAGTCTTGGTGGTGTTAGTAATGATATACACAGATGTATATATGTATACCTATAGTTAAGCTCGTTTGGTTGCTGGATGATGTGATAACTCAGGAAACTATGATATGTCTTTCGTGTTAGCTAGGAAGCATATTTTCTGGAAGTTAGAGAGCAGGATCTCTCCCTCCGCCTTAGCATGTTTTTTTTTTTTCGAAGAAGGGCCTTAGCATGTTTTTTCACCGTCCAATGAAAAAACGAACGGCTGAGATAGATAAAACTCTATGGTAAAGTGATAAATAATGCTATTCCTAAGTAGATGTTACGGCGCGCGCAACATTTCCGATCCGGTTCATTGGTGTGTTAATGCTTACAAAGCTCCTGCAATTATAGTTTAGGCAGCTGCATATATATATACTGCATAGTACTCGTGCAGGTGGCATCGAGGGAGCTAGGACAAATTCTTAATGCGCGCTAACTGATTACTAGCGAAAGATGGAGCCTGCGGATACGATGCGAAGCGTAAATATGAAGTTGTTCCAATCCACGGGAACAATTGTGGGCACCTACAGCACTACTATAAGCAGTACCATGCATGTATGCATGGGCATATATATGTGCCCACTCTATGCACACAAGCTCCATTCTGGGGGGCCTTGCTTGCTCTGTTGGTTAGTCGTCCACACAGTTTCAACTCCCAGGGTAGGTACAAATTAACCTCACTCCAAATCCGACAAACCATCACGCACACTTAACCTCGCTAGCTAGCTACCAACCTACTCTCGCTACGGTCAATCAACTAAACATGTCATGCATGGTCTGAGAGATTATTGCCCAGATCCATGTGTTTTTAACCCCTGACTTCACTTCTGAACGATCGAGCTGTCAATATAGTCAACTTAGCTAAGGCTAGTTAACCGAAACTTGAAGCTAATTAATCGACTCTTAGGTGGCAAGCAAATTAAATACACACGAATGGATTATACTAGCTAGTGGTATACTACACGAATGGAGTATATATCTAGCTAGCAAATTCGTCTGGGCAGGAGACACAGATACGTACGTATATGTAAATTTTTTCCCCCAAAGATTTGTAACCTGAAAGACTTGCGTTGAGCAACTAATTAATCAGACCTGCTGGTGATGGTCTCTGATCTCAATGGCGTATCCGTCGGCAGTAGTACGTACCGTACGGGCGTGTCGTCCATCCAAAAGCCGGCCAAATTCAACGCCTATTGGCGCATCTTGAATCGCCCATGGCGACGTCGCGACGGCTTGCCTCCGGTTTGGCTTACCTACCAAGAGATCGACTGGATCGAGCAGGCGAAGCTGCGCTGCTCCTGTAACGTACGTGCATGGAATGGTATTTCGGCCATATTGCTTCAGGGAAAATCAACTCCACATGTTTAATTTGACAGACTTTCATATGAAATAATATGAGAGTCGTTAATTAGTGCATGTGAGCCTAGCTCCCAACTGAATTCACTACCACTTTAAAAAAACCTTCACAATATGTTTCGTCCCTATTTTTGCTTTAGAAAAGCTATACATCAACACGTTCATAATATCGCACACTGTGCAATTTTCTGTCTAAGATACACGCTAGTGTGGTTTGTGGGAGTCAAACCCGTTGAAGCTTCCTTGCCGTCTTACTTATCACTGATTGGTGAGAGCAATAGGATACATTTTCCTAATGATCCTTGTCATCTGAATATTTTTACTATTTTTTGTGCATCTAAATTATTTCAAATGAAAAGGTTGTCAACATGAAAGTTATAAATCTCGTTGAACACTACAATTTTCACATAAATTTTGTCTCCATCCTACTCCATATGAAAAAAGTTATGGGTTTTCAGAAAAATGTAATCCATTATCACTACTGGTTCGTGTTACGAGCCGACAATGATACTCCCTCAGTTATCATTGTCGGCGGTGATAATGATATTTCACCTCCGGTTCTTAAGATTTAACATGGGGTCTTTAGCACCCCCTAGACTGACCTACACTCAAGGGGTGTGACGGGGGATCACTATCCTAACCGAGCAAAGAGCGAGTGAGCCACTTGCAGGATCGTTTTGTTGTTGTTTCTTTGGAATGTCTCGCCTTTGAAGCGGCTCGATGACCTTTATATACACCGTCAAAGGGGTCTCCCCTTCTATCTTTCTTACATAAGGGAACGATTTCCTAGACCTCAACACCTATTGATTAATTATGGTCATATGCCTAGTCAACCTGGCTGTAGCGGGGCTCTGACTCCTCCCGTTCGCCCACTACTTCCTAAGTTTTCTCTTCCAGCTAACTAGCTATCTTTGGGTTACGACCTCCTTAGATGGGGCATTGTTGGCCTTGCTTGGGCTGTTATATATTGTGGGCCTCGTGGTGGCTCATCACCATCTCTCCCCAAGGACCTCGATTGACGGGCCTAGGAGAGGGCGTGCAAGGTCCCGTGAGCTTTTTCATCCACCCAAGTCAACCTGACAGACGCATGGGTCAGGCCTCCTTGGCTTGCCTGCCGCTTCATAGGTTTCCTCTTCTAGCTAACTAGTTGCCAGTTTTTCGAACTCGTCCTTCTTTAGGCCTCCACCAGCCTTGTTCAAGCTCTTGCATCGTTCCTTGGTGACACGTCAATGGCTCTTAGCGCAAGGGACATGCTCGACTGTCGTTTAGGGAGTGTTCAATGATCTTGTGAGGTTTTCAATTTGTCGAGGTTGACCTTTGTGTCCTCCATTTCAGCTCGCCTCATGCTTTCCTAGGTTTGATCCCTTGGGCCGCGTGAGGTGACAGTTCACCGCTCTCCGCGCGCCTCTGAGCACTTTGAGAGGTACTAAAACTAACGCCCAATTTCTCGATGGCCAGAATTGTTAAGAGAACGACTAAAACTATCGAGAGTAGCTACTCTCGACGGCCGCTATTGAGAAATGACCATCCAGATAGCAGGGTCAAGAGAGGTAGGCACTCTCGACGGTCTAGTCATCGAATGAAGTACTCTCAACGGTCATGTAAACAACAGTCGATACTAGTCCTACGACCAACCATGATGGTTTTTTGCTATGCCATTGAGAGTAGTGGATACTCGACCGTTGATTTGTGGCAGTTGAGAGAGTGTCAGGATGGTTGAATTTTCGATTGTATCGTGTAGTGAGAATTCTGCAGGGTCTTCACATCTCTCCATGCGTGTTTTGAGGGCCTCGAGGGCCCTTAAGGATTCGGCGGGGTTCTCCTCATCTCCCCGCTTATCTCTGGGCCTCAGGCTCCTCGTCTTCCCACCTGTTCGTCTCAGGTCCCTCGGAGAACTCGATGGGGTCTTCCTCATTCCTCCTCCTGTCATCAGGCCTCGGTGGCCTCAGAGGACTTGGCATGGTCTTCCTTATATTCCCTGCTGTCTCTTGGCCTCGGCGGCCTCGAAGGATTCGGTGGGATCCTCCTCGTCTCCCCACCTGTTCCCAGGCCTCGGGGGTCTTAGAGAACTCATGGGGTCTCCGCGTCTCCCCACACGCGCCCTTGGGGCATCGAAGAGTCTCATGGAGCCTTAATGCTTAGTGGTCAACACATAACTGTTGGGGGTGGGGTTTTCTTCTACAATAAGATTAATTATCATTGCTGGTTTTTTTTTTATAAATGTGGTTATCATTGTTAATTGTTTCTGAGTGAAACGATAGTGGTGAGGCAATATAGATAAAAAGTATTCTATAGTAATGATTTTTAAATTCCTGTTCGCGCCATGAACAGTTTACCACCATCATACCCTGGCGGCTTCAGAATGCACTGGAGCACTGATCAACATGTATAAACCAAGTAAATTTCAAACGCAAGTTACTGGAACATATTTCATGTCGATATGATGTAGCCGTAACGCGCATATCATGGACCGGCCGGGAGCAAAGTTGAGGACCACGAATACGTACGGAGAGGACTAGGAGGACCACGAAACGCAAGTTAACTGCCCTATAAACATTGAGAGTCTGTTGCAAGAGCGCTGTCAAGATTATTGGTTGCGTTGCAGCGTTGGCCGGTGGTATGGGCTAGCTGCACGTACCATAGCTAGCTAGTGTCGATCGGCCTACAGGATCGAATTCAGGGGTAGGACCTTAATTAGCAGTGCGCTCTCCACTGCTGGATTGTCACTGAATGATTTTACATGTAGGAGGTGTCGGTATATTACCACGCATTACGCCGAATAAACCTGCTCCTTTTATTTTATTCAATGCAAAGAGCTACCGAGTTGGACCAGTATACACGACGGAATTTGTTGCCATATATATAAGCACAACCCAGGCCAGGTTCGTCCAGGACAGACATATACAGTTGGAAGAAATTTCACGATACACAAAAAATATATATATATCATCTATTTCTCTCGATCTAATGGCTAAATTGATTTTTTTTATACTACGATGGTGATATTTACACTACAATAATGATATATTTTTGTGTAGGGGGCTCACTTTAAATGAATGGTCAGGTCTTACATTATATTATTGCCTAGTATATATGTAAATTTTCATTGTAAAAGAGCTCAATAATTTCTAGGTTCTCCAAAAATTTCAACAATTGCGATCTAATAGAAACAACTAGTATTGACCATGCACACGTGGTTCCTTTCTAGAAAAACTTTCCTTTCTAGGAAAACCATTGTGCATGATGTATGTAGAGCACCTATTTCACATGGAGGGAACATATGCTGTGCAATCACGCTTACGGTGGAATCATCGTGCAATCGAACCATCAGAAGTTGTAAAAAATTCTGAAAAAAATTGTACATTTATACGTGCTCGGGTGCTCGGGTGTCCGGATGTCCGGATCACTTGTTGGCTGCTCGGGTGAAAAACAAGGGAGGCAATTTGGTGGAATCATCATTTATACGTGCTGTCATGTTTTGAAACGAAAGAAATAGAAGAACAATCAATATGGAATATGCCGCGAGTACACAGGTGATCCGGACATCCGGTTCATTAAGCAAGATCTGATTGATATGATCCTTGCTTTCGGTGGAAACGACCATGGATAATGCACTCGCGTTAGTCAGTTTTCTCTACCGTTACTGTTTTGTTACTTCCTGTAATGTTTTCAGTTTGTGTAGACTCCCTACCTTAATGGAATGATATAAGCACCTATCAAGTTTTTTTAAAAGTTTTCTTAAGAAAACGAAGAAGCAACAATTCGAAGGACGTTGCGTTTCCATCTCTAAGCACAGATGCACAATCACCACGAGTTCCATACAAACGCTAGGCACCAACAGGCGGTCGGCCTGCTGAAGACAGAAGGCCAAACAAATCTGCACAAACACGAAGTGACGCAGCTGTTGACATCTTTTGCAACCATAAAAAACCACACCTGTTCTGTTCTAATCCTCTTGATGGCCCACACCTGAGAGCGATCTACGCCCAACCGTCGTCGCGGCTACGGTTTCCCGTCATCCCCGAGACGCGAAACCGCAGCATCCACGGGCTCGGACGCGCGTCGGAGCACAGCACGGTGCTCTTCTGCGCCGCGGGGGCGTGGTCGTGGTGGTTGAGGTGGTGGTCTCCCCTGTCCGCGGCCACCGCCGAAGAGAACAGCCACCGGCTGGACGCGGAGACTTGCGCGGACGACGGCGCCGGCCGCCGCCACGCCTTCCCGAGGGCGAGCCGCCGGAAGATGCCGGAAATGAAGCCGATCTTGATCCGCTTGAACCTGTACCGCCTCTTGCTCTTCATCTTCGCGCCGCTCTTCGGGTGGCGAGAGGCGGCGGCGGCGCCGTGCCGGAGCAGGTACGACGGCGGCGGGGTGATGGCCGGGAGCACGCCGCCGGCCATCCGGGAGAGGTCGACCTTGGGCGTGCCGGGCTGCGACTCCCAGACGAACGGCACCGAGCCGGGCTCCGCCCAGTACCGGAAGGAGGGGTTGACCCCGGAGCTCTCCTTGGTGAGCAGCCGCTCGTAGAACTTGCCGTCCTGCTTGATCCGGAGCGGGCTCTGCGGCAGGATGCTCCGGAGCGGGCTTGCCGGCCGCGCCACCTCGCCGGCGTTGGGCGGCATCTCCGTGTGCGACTGTGCGTGCAACGAGCGAGATGTGCAGTGTGTATGTATTCTATGTTGATTGCAATTCGTAACACGACGCAGCGTCTTATATAATGGATCATGGCATCACGCTCGGTGGTTGGCCGTCACTTTTCGTACTTACTTACGTGCGCTTGTCTTAACTACGGAGCCGAGCGCGAGCTAGCGTCGTTGATCAGTTGAGCAGTGAGCCATGCAGCCGCGCGCAGGACAATACGGCGGGAGCGGGGAAGACGCTAACGCACATGCATGATGGACCAGGGTGCAGAGAAGCCTGCAGATGAATGGTTTTTGCTTTCAGACCGGAGTCCTTAATTTGATGGAATTTAGTAGTAGCGCGTATTTTTGTATGTTGTGTTTCAGTGTTTGGAGTTTTGGACGGCACTTGGTTGGTCCTGGGTCATGAACTAGAAAACTTTCTGTTTTAAAAATTTTACCCGTCGGGTCCGGTAAGGACGAAATTGAAATTTCATAATTTTTTGTTGAAAATTTAAAGTTTTAAACGTTAAACAAAAGTGTTGAGAAAATCAACATTCTGGAAGCTCAAAGACACAACCACCTTCTTTTTTTTTTGCGGGGAACACACAACCTCCTCATATGGGCGAAATTTACTGGTACTAAAAATTTCGAAATTTTGTTGTGAATAAACAAAACTTGATTATTTTTAGAAAAATCGGCGTTCTGGCCTCTAGCTAGTCTTGAACCTAATTGCCTGGGACATTACGACAGTACCACTGGCCTACTGCTCGGTTTGTTCACTTGTGAAGGTTTTGTTTCAATTTATACATATATCGATGATTTTCATGAATTTTAACCCCCAAAAACCGAATTTTTTTTTACGGATACAATTTTCCCTTGGTGCAGGTGGTGATCGTTAATGTATGAGCCTAATGGCTAAGTATCTTAACAACTTCTTAATTTCTCATTTGCAGTAACTTATGTTTTTTTTTGAAAAAATTATAGATAGTCATTTTTCTAGTAAAGGTGGCGGGACCCGGTGCTATTTTTGTAATTTTCTTTTCCTGTGGATTATTTTATTAATTTCTATTAACTGTTGATTATTTCGGTAATTTTTCCTTACGACAGTACCACTGGCCTACTGCTCTGTTTGTTGACTTGTGAAGGTTTTGTTTCAATTATACATATATCGATGGTTTTCATGAAATTTAACCCCAAAAAACCGAATTTTTTTTTACGGATACAATTTTCCCTTGGTGCAGGTGGTGATCGTTAATGTATGAGCCTAATGGCTAAGTATCTTAACAACTTCTTAATTTCTCATTTGCAGTAACTTATTTTTTTAAAAAAAAATTATATATAGTCATTTTTCTAGTAAAGGGCACCAGAAAACTCTAGATTGCTCAAAACGGCAGGTGGATAGTCAAGGTTTTAATAGTTTGGCTCTCTGGAATCCTAAAGCATGATGTTTTTGTGACGTGCTATCTTTTTTTCCCAGAGCGCAGTGTCACTTTTATTAATAGTGCTACAAGGCAAAAAATGTTCTCATCGAAATGTCGAAGCACGGCAACTATGCACCGAACAGCTGTAGCAGTTCACTTACCAATTGTTGTAGAAATGGGCGAAACCGACTGACCAACCGAACTGTGGTACAATAGGGTCTTCCTAAAAAAGCCATAATTAGCATAGCGATTGAAACAACACTATTACTTGTTAATCTTTGACTATTCCCCTGGGTTATTAAATTGACAAACGCTGTGTCGGTTGTTATCACTTCGATGTATAAAATAGTCACTGAAAAGAGCAGCCGGAGATCGATATCGATCGTTGCTTCTTCTCCAGGCGTAGCAGACCACATTGTAATAGGTCAGTCGTCAGACTTGTTCTACAACCCCCTTCGTAAGAGGAGCACTGACTACTAGTACATGCAGGTCCCCATCGACCAGGACCGTACGTAGCTGCCAGACTACCACGGGTCTGAACAGTAATGCCTCACCTAATCACCATTCCTGCTACTTTGGATCAGTTTTTATGCTCGTTGTTGAGCACTTGAGCGGTTCAGCCATGCAGGGCCCATGGACCTGCACCTGCTCGTTCCAGAACGAATCATGCTAATTTATCATCATCATTGCATGGCAAGTTGAGACACGGATGGCAGCCAAAAATTTTTATTTTTTAATCCTTTTTTAATAAATATTTTATTTTTAACCCCTCGGCAAAAGTATCTCCAAATCTAATCCTTTTGGCCGCGCTACCCGCCTGGCGCGGCCTGTACATTCTGTCACGTCAGTGCATGTGGCGCGTCAGAGGTGCCACGCTGTCGTCCACGGCCGGCCGCAGCCGACGTGGCATTTTCTGGGCCTCACCCCGGCGCGGCAAAGGCCTGGCGGTGGGCCCGCAGTGCCACGTCGGCTGCGGCCGGCCGTGGACGACAGCGTGGCACCTCTGACGCGCCACATGCACTTGGCAGCTGAGGTGTGCGAAGAGGAAGCGGAAACGCCGGATCAGGAGTAAATGTTGAGGACTCGGCCGCTTTCACTTGCTCGCGCACGGCGTCCAAACAGGACTGAGTTGAGCAATCTCCAATCCACTCGAGGCCAAGGAAATGCAAATCATGGCGTGTTTCTAACAAGAGCTGTCTTGATCGAGCATTCGAGCGTGATCCGTACAGGAGCTGATCCGCCGTTGTTGCGGCCCTTGGGCCGGCGTCCAAGAGCACAGAAGTGATGCATCCTTGAAACTCTTTCTGCTCCACACATGTTATGGCTGATTCTCCGCATATTACAAGCCCACAGATTCGCCAGTTCGTCCGAAGATTGCAGCAGGCCTTGAGCCCAATAAATCGGCCCGTGAACTCAGATGTGATGTAATTATCCAGAAAAATGTATCATTTGTGTATGCATCGATTTTTATTGGCAGTCAACTACTGTGATCTAGTCAATGGTGTGGGCCATTGGATCTCGATCAACAATGGGAAAATATCCTATGTACCGCTGCATCTGGACTAAGGCCCAGTTCTTTTCAGCTTAACAGCTTAATGGCTTAACAGCTTATCGACTTATTTACGTTTTAAAAAGCCATATGCCTTGAGTTTTTTAAGTCCGTTTTTTCGTTGTTTTGAAGGTGAGTCCTAACGCTTTAAAAAGCAAGTCAAACGAAATGGATCCAAATCTCGAGACTACCTCGAGAAGCGTTTGAAATTCAGTCATTTCAGCTGTTCAGCCGTTAAGATCAGCTCAAAAGAATAGGGCCTAATTATCCTATATGCCATCACCTCTGTCTATGACAGGTGGGTCTCGGTCCCGCATGTCATAGACACAACGTGGCATATAGGATAATTAGAAACTTCCACAATGGCATACAAAATTTCACCCCATCAACAATACATGATTCACTCTATCTCCTAAAATCTTCTATCCTCCCTCATCCCTAGCTCCCTTGGTAATCCTTTGAGCCATTGCCTCTTGTCAGCGTGAACTCCACCATCGTCAGGGTTAGGGTGGGTTTTCATTTGTGCTCTTTAGGTTTAGAGGGACCAAGGAGTCTGAGACTCGGCAGTAGGAGGCAGTGCAATAATGGCACCACCAGTACTATGGGTTAACGGAGTGTGACACTCATAAAGAGATCAACACACGACAATCAACGTTACAGTGGACATGACTAGAAGAAGAGGGTGGAGCAGAGAGGCAATGACGTGCAAGGATGTCGCCGGCTATGGGTGGAAGAGTAGAAAACTACTCTAGCTGGAGGAGGGGCTACAAGTCTAGGGGACGGGCCGCCAAAATCATTAGGGATTTCAATTGTTTCGATCCCATCATTTAACTATTGGATTTGCTTCAGATCGGATGACCAATCCGATCGGACACCCTTAATGGGTGGAAACCAATATCTAATGCCTAGACTCTAGCTGGCTCCTACTACATCCCTTTATCTCATGCTCGTGACTCTATGCTCTTGGCTGGCTCCTGCTGCATCCCTCTCTCTCATGCCCATGATTCTCTGCTCCTGACTAGCTCCTGCTGCCAAGGGCGGATGTAGCTAAAAATAATAGGAGGAACTGACAATAAATGATCATTCAAATTACCTCCTCCTCTTCTATTTTACACTAAAAATTATAGGTGGGTCTAAAATGAGGCTCCACTGTCATAAACAGTGCAGCTGGAGCTAGAGCCCCCTGACCCGGTGCTAGATCCGCCCCTACCTGTTGCATCTCACTCTCTCTCAGGGACACATCTACTTGCCGGTCAGCCATTGTGCCACCTCTTGTCGGACTACCGGAGCCGTCGCCACCGCCTCCTCCTCCTCCTCCTCCTCCTCCACTCTCTCTCTCTCTCTCTCTCTCTCTCTCTCTCTCTCTCTCTCTCCTCTCTTCTCCCCTGTGTGGCCCATCCTCTCCGACAAGCTCATCCAACGAGCTATGTGGTTACAATCGGCGAGCATGATGAGGAACCCCCGGATTTGAGGAAGAAGTAGATGAAGAGGTGTACCATGATTTTTGACTTTTGGAACATACACTTGCACATATGCAACATTCGAGTTTGCTTGTCAAAACATTGCTTTTGTTCTTGTGGAGCATCTAACTTCGCATTGGATGGATGATTCACCGTAGACTATGATGTTTTCATTATTTTTTTGCATGTTTCATTAGTTCTTTTGGCATGTTCCAACATTCTTTTTAACAAGTTCCAACGTTTATTTTAGCATGTTCCAACATTGGTCAACTATATCTCAACATGTTCCATTAGTTATTGTCATGTTCCATCAGCTGTGCTGACACATTTCAACGGATTTATTGACGTTTTCCAACTGTTGTTTTGTTTTTCGATGACTTCTTATTGCATGCTTCATCAATAGAACGTCATGTTCCAGCAAGCACAACCAAATGTTTTAGTAATATATTGTGTATGTTCCAGCGGTGCATTGTATACGTTGGAACAAGGTGTATATGTTTGGAACAAGCATCCAATTTTTCTCTAAAATCGAACGTTTAAATTGTGGTGGGATCCTTTAAATATCCATGGCCGTTTGGACCATTCAGTTTTTACTTCTGGTATTCTAACTTACTTTGAATGAAAAGGTATAACATCTGTTGCCAATGATTCCAAAAAAAATATAAAAAAACATATCTACATATTTTTCATATTTATCTATAAAAGATTGGGAGTAGCTAGCGCACGCCGAACAGTATAGCTCCTTCCTCCTCCAACCTCTTTGCCTCCATCGTCGCGCTTCCTCGACAGCTGCCGTTGCGCCTTCCTCCATCTTTGCGCCCTCCTCTCTAGATTGCACAGGGCGCCTCCCCTACTGCCACCGCTACCTCCGGCACCACCCGTGGCCGGCGGTGCCCTTGCAGCCTGGCTAGCCCCGTCCACCCTAATTTTTGGGGAAGGTGTAGATCCGCTTGCGGCGACCGCTGTTGCCCGGCCACCTTCATCCAAACCCGTGGCTCCGGTGTTGTCGTTGACGCCTTGTCCTCCCACCCCAATCCCATCCACACTTTCGTTGATCAAATTAGACAATATATTTTTGGAAAAATTGCTCAAATAATCAACAGTTAAATGGTAATTAATATATTAATCTACTGTATAAATTAATTGCACAAATGGCAGTGGGTCCCGTCACTGGACATGGCGGCCGCCGCGTGGCGTGGCGGGAGCAGAGCTCCCGCCATAGGGCATGGCTGCGGCCTGCTCCCGCCACCCCGTGTGTCGGTGCAGCTGCAAAGAGTCCGGTCCAGAGCTTGCAGTGGCAGCTGAGGCAGCAGCTGCAGCTAGCACTTCCCCATCCCCTAGCTCCTGCTCTGCCACATGAACCAGTTGCATGCATGCAAATTTCCAGGAGAAACACGGATTTGACTTATTGATTAGCAGGTGCCAGTGCAGATAGTGCCTTTGCTTGCCTGATTGATTTGGGTTTCCGGGGCAGTGGCAAATGAGGTGGGTAATCCATTCCCGAGTAATCAAGTGCTTATCATGTGAGACTGTCCTCGTGAGATTTTTTTTTCATAAATGAACCACCAGCGCCAGGCAGACAAAACTTGATTTATTTAAAATTCCAAGATTTTGTGATTAGTAGTTAATAACAATCAAGAAATACCGATAGAGAGATTTAACCCGTACTTAATTTAAACGAGCAAGGTGACCCGCGCGTTTGCGTGGCTAGATTTGTGTTAAGATATAGATAATATATCATATTAGATTTAAAGCTAGATTTGTGTTAAGATATAGATAATATATCAGATTAGATTTAGAGTTTATCTCTAATATATAGATCAGTTTCAGTAGTTTGTTATACAGGTTAATATTGACCGCTAGATTTACATAATAATATCCATATTCAATGATGTGGATTTTTTCTTTTTTCTATGATTAACGTGAGAATTTCTACTTTTTTCAATTAACGTGGGAATTTCTAGAATTTTAGGATTAATGTGGTGGCTCCGTTTAACTCTGCTTTATATAGATAGTAGATAGTGCGTTGCTTAATTATACATATTACTCCCCCCGTTCCAAAATATAAGGCGTATTTTGACTCAACCTTATATTTTGGAAATTGGTATGAATTGTTACAATATTATGAATTGGTATACTAATGATGCATATTATTTGATTTATTTATGGTCAAATTTTACTAAGTTTGACTTTTCTTCGGACACGCGATTGCTAACTGATTAATTAACACTAGAGCTAAGTTAATTTGTAAAAGTATCGACCGTGTATATACGAAAGCTTCCCTCAAATAAATATGGTAATAATACTAATACTTCTACAGTCAGACATATGTTTAAGGGCCCATTTAAGTGATATATATGTCATGTAATCTTAGTTACAGTAATCCTACAGTGATTTTTACAGTGCACTTTACACGCGTTTACACATGCATATTGAGCGGTGCATGTGCAGCAAATTAAATATTGTAAATTTTCACGGCAGCCATGCATGCAAATCTCACGCCTCCCAAGCCACGCGTCGTGGCCAGCCTAAGCCGACGCCCCAACCGTGCGGGGTGGCGGGAGTAGAGCTCCCGCCGTGCGGCATGGCTGCAGCTCTGCTCCCGTCATACCGTGCGGCAGCCGACGTGCCCAATGGCGGGAGTGGGTGCTACTCCCGCAATTCTTATTTACAGTAGATTTTTTTATTAAATACGATTTAATTGTTGATTATTTTGAGTATTTGCTCTATATTTTTGGTGAAACGAAGATAGCACTTTAGAGCAATAATGCCACATCACATCCCCAAATGTGGGGGATGGCCTGGTATATATAGGCATTGGAGGCACAACAAACTAAAGTTGCAGGGGGATTATAGAAATGCCCCACTTTTACAGTCGGGACCAGGGCATTACAAGAAAGAACAACATTCGACATCTCCTTGTATCCAACTAAGTCTTGATGTACATAAAAAAAACTAAGTCTTGGATGATGTTGGTTCTTATGTGAGTCGAGTACAAGAAATTAGTCTCCGCAACTCATGAACAGAGGAAGCCGCAGCACTGCAAGCTTCACCTTTACCCTTCGCACGACCTGCAAGTTTAACCAATAAGCAAAGGGTCAGCTGAATGTCGAGGCTAGGAGACATTGCTACGCCCTCCGATTTGTGCATTCGAAGGTTCCCCAGGTGGATCCAAGACGGAGCTTGTACCGAGCACACTACACCCTCCACTCCTTGGATGCGAAGGCTATTCACCCAACTGAGAGCTCCACAACATGCAACCTTTTACCCATCAATTCATGGACCCGAAGGTTAATGACTTGGTTGTGAGACAAGCAGCGAAGGGTATACCTGGCGTACTGCTACGACACCCACCGCCGGATTGCCACCTCCTCAGCATCCCTCCAAACTCATCAAGCACAACGGAACCCCTGCTCTAAACCCGAACCTGAAAGGCCGATGGTGGCGGCAAAGATAAGAACAACACAGGAGGAGAGAGAGAGAGAGAGAGAGAGAGAGAGAGAGAGAGAGAGAGAGAGAGAGAGAGGAAGCATGCGAGCAAGAGGAAGAAGAAGGTATATCAGTTTTTGGCATTTCTTTAAAATACTTCCTTAACACATATGTGAGTAGCTATATTTGAGTTGGTAGACAGATATATGACTTTTCAAAGTAGGAGAAAGAGAAGGTTGTACTCATCTACATCCAAACATCTCATGGACAATTCTTAAAGTGTAGCTTTAAGTGCTACAATGACAACAATAACAACATGTAGGGGTGTAATTGGATATTAGATATTTTTAGCTATCCACTTAATGAATCCAAAAACTAGCAATTTTGATATTGAATTTGGCATCCAATTAGTAATTTAGATTTGGATTCAGATTTGATCCAAAATTGTAATTTTGGATTCGGATTCGGATATGATTTCGGAGTTAGTCGGATATTTTTGGATTCGGATATCCAAAAAAAATTTGAAACTTTTTTTATTGTGAATTATACTTGTTTTGATAGCCATTGTAATATTCTATTCATATATAATGTGTGTTATATTTGTATCAAACTTGTTATATACTTTTAAGAGTATTTTGTGTCTAAATTTATGGCGTTTAAATTTAGTAAAACCCATTATAATATGAGATAGAAGAGCGTTAGTTTGATTAGCCTCCATATCCGCTTCAACTAATTAAATATTTGATCCGACTCGACGCTGAATTCAAAATATATCTGATCTAATTGTGAATCCAAAAATTATTCGATCCGAATTCAAATCCAAAAATTATTAATCCGGTCCGAATTTGATCCGTTTACACCTTAGCAACATGCTTGCGTACATTACTGGACAGGTTACAAGTGCGGGGGCAAGGGGACGAATTTAAACACGACAGTTGCAGCGAGCGGGACGGCGACGAGCATCTCCACGATGGGGAGGATGTTGCTGAGGAACGCCACCCAAGTCGCCGAGCTCTTGTCACGGCGGAAGCTGCAGAGCGGCCCGGCCACTCGACACAAGCTGGACACGACGGCCATGAGCAAGATGAAGGCCAGGGCCTTCGTGTACACGTCGTACTCCGGCGTGCCGAGCAGCGCCGCGTAGGCCGCCCCGAGCATCCCGAAGCAGAACGTCGCCACGACGACGGTCGGCAGCATCTCCATCTTGTGGTCCGCACCGTCGAGCTGGTCCTGCGCGGCCGTCTCGTCGGCGGACAGGCTCACCGCGTAATACATAGCCGCCACGGTGATCTCCGGGAAGAGCGCCAGCACAGTGTCGCCGTCAAGAAACTCCTGGCCGAGAGTCACCGCGGTGACCGCGAGCGCGGATATGACGACGTCCTTCAGGTACCTCACAATGGACAGCACCTTGTCCCTTGCAACCTCGGTCCTAAATCCAAGCGGCATGCAGGTAACCACGACCAAGAACACGCTTAGCGCCGACGCTAGGAAGGACACCGAGAGGTCGAACCGGTAGCCGAGAGCATGGAAGCTGGAGTTGTTGAGGTAGCCGAAGACGAGCGTGGTCTGCACGGCGAAGGACGTCGCGACGGCGAAGAGAGAGACATTGCGGCCGCTCTTGATCTGCGCCTCGAACGCCTGGTCGCACATGCTGTCCTCCGTCGGCGTCGCATGGTACGCGAGCAGGCCGATGATGGCTTGAACGGGCATCAGGTTGAGCGACAGCAAGCCATTCGCTTCGCTGATGAGCACCAGGAGCAGGGAGTTCGTGGCGACGAGCGACGCTCCGCCGATCACGCAGAGGAGCTGGAGGAGCCGGATGTGCCATCGGTGCAGCTGCATGTGCTCCGACAAGAACAGCTTCGAGTAGACGAGAAGGAGAGAAGAGAGGTACGTGATAATCAGGAAGCAACCGCCGGCAGCCAGGACGTGCCGGTGCAGCTTGACATCTTTGTGTGCTGAGAAGGCTGCCGTTAGGATGCCAGTCGCAACGGCGATGAAGGCTTTAGCTAGCGATGTCACACGCTTCAGCGTCGTCTTGGTCGCCTGCCTCTGTTTGTCCACTTCATTCTGGGGAGAAAAACATTTATACACAGGATCAGTGGTGCCAAAGTTCTATCAATTGATTTATTTAGATACATGTAACACCTGACCAGATTCGTTTAGAGTCCACCCCATCTATCCCACACATACATAGCATCTTACTGACTTTCCATCACACTTTGTCTAAAAAGATTGAGCTATGGTTATGTTCATCTAACATTACATGCTTGTGCAGTTCTGCAACTCTAGAGTTGTAAGGTGACATATAATATTCCATTACAATCAATTCATATGGCCACATAGGCCTCAGTAGCCCGATGGATTGGATATTACATCACTCTCTCTTAATGGATCCTCGTCAGCACACCACGTACACGACAACTGTATCATGCATCTAGTGCATATCCATATGACATATCATGTGTGGCCACTTTGGCCAACACACGTCATATGTCCATGCCTGTACAACGAGGGTTAATTAATGTTTTGGTACCACCTGCAATACTTTGTTTCAAATTTGTTTAAAGTTCAGGCTACTTAATGACCTAGGTCATGCATGCAACACCTTATTTGGCCTCGTTTTACCTAAAAGGGATATATATTTAGGTCAATCTAGCATTATATATCGGTACAACTCTCTCCGTACTACTAAAGTAGTGCTATTTTATCACAACTGATCTTACCTAAAAGGGATATATATTTAGGTCAATCTAGCATTATATATCGGAAACTTCTACTGTGTTTGCGGATGACACAGGCCATCCATTCCCTCAAATCTAACGCTCCACGATGGAAGGTATATTATCATTGTACAACTCTCTTTGTAGTACTAAAGCAGTGCTATTTTATCACAACTGATCTGCATCAACATCTCACAGGTCAGGTATTATACATTACTCTAAGCAGCTAAATCTATTTTCATGTTGATTACAACAGAAATATACTGCGAGAAAGTTGGCCCAGCGACACTATGGGCTGCTCTCAAGTCTCTTTTAACTCTCAACACGGTAGAATCCATGCCGGAAATGTGTGAAACAGAAATCAGCTCCACTTCAAGATTGAGTGCTAATTAACAAGCTTAATGCACTGGAAATCAGAACTATCCAGGTCAGGACTACCTGATAAAGATCATATTGGCATTTGACAAGAATTAAGGTTTTGTTCTTTAATTTTTTTGCTGATATAACTTAAGATCGTGTAATTACGTTATGATCCATCCATATTAGTAGGTATTGGATTACAGGGTCCAAGTAACAAAAACTACATATAGATTGTCAGAGTAAAATAGCCCAGGCATAGCCTTTGAATTAGATAAAAGGGGCGCTCAAAAATTCTATTCTAGTTTGGATCTAGACTGTTTTCATCCCCAACCATTATTGTACGATTCATTAATTGACTATCCTATTAACAAAAAGCAAGACGTCTAAAGCAACTGAAAATACTTTGACATGTCTGCTGATATTATCATACAAAAAATCTGAATTGAAGTGCCATATACTGGTTAAGCTAGCAGCTGCTTAGCTTCTGTTTACTAACTTCAAAAGCAAAAAAGAAAAAAGAAAAAAAAAGAACTACTGATAGCTATACCGTACCATGACGGCTAGATTTGCCTGGGGAAGCAACTTTAAGTCTTTAACGACGACAGATCATTTTTAAATAAATTAAATAAGCATGGAGTTGTTGGGGAACACATCCCTAGCTCAGTAGCTAGCTCGTAAATTATATACTCCGTATGTACCAAGAATCCAAGACGCGTGAGGACATAATGAAGCTCAGCTTGTTCAACAAAAATTTGTTACAGATCTCACGAGACTAATCTATCTCACGACTTCCACAAATGATCTCCAAAGAAATGGAATCGAATCCATGGTGAAAACATGAGAAAAAGACCATTATTTAATTCCCACGGGTGCACATGGTTCGAGAAAAGCTTGGTTCTAACAAACAATTCAAAACAAGATACACCAAAGAATTTGATTTGTACCTCCCCGGGAGACGAGCTCGTTGGCATGGATTGATTCTCTGAGGTTTGAGACTCCATAGAAGCTCAAGTCGATGGGATTTCACAGAATAGAGACTGCAAAATGGAGAGGAAAACTCGGTCGATCGGTATATCGTAGTCAAGTCAAGCAAGATAGCATTGTAGCCACTCGTTAAAAGTATATTTCCTGATGCATTTTCGTGGCAAGTAAAAAAGACTTATCATTAAATCAATGTCCCTTTTACAGAGTGACCCTCACACAATAAGAAAAATACAACTTTTATCTGGCAGAGGTCTATTGCTAAAATTTTAGCATATCTGAATCTCTCTCTGACTCAATCGTTTTCATGAACTCTGAGAACTGCAGTAGTAAACCATGGCATCAACTTCTTCATCCTCGTCCACCATAGTACGCAGATTTGGTAGATCAACATCAAGAAGTAGTCGTGTAGGCTTGAATTTGTTAATCGAGGAACACCTCAAAAAAGAAATAACCATGGAAAAAACATGCCCGACTTGCTAGAAATCACGAAGACTCCAGCGCAAGAAACAGATTGCAAACATTTAGAACTAGCAAACGAAAAAGGGCAAAATAAGACCCCCTTTCTTGACTCGATAACTTTACCTTGGCACTCACCGGATACCCGGAAAAGAAGCACATTTTCCGACCCAAATCACCAAGCCGGCCATCAGCACCGCTACGCCGACCTAGCCCCAAGCCGAAGCTCTACATCTTCCTCTATTGCATCGCCGCAACAAGGCTTTTATGGCTAGACTCTTGACCCTAAATCTTATGGCTAATTATTTCTTAGCGTCTATCCGCCGTCGTCTTTGCTTGCCGGTAGCTCGAAGACCACCAGGAGCAAAGACGGTGGATGGATCAACGCCGGTGTCGAACTCTTTTTTTTCCCCTGGCGGTG
The DNA here is from genome assembly GCA_005191435.1 of Raddia distichophylla. NCBI lineage: Eukaryota > Viridiplantae > Streptophyta > Magnoliopsida > Poales > Poaceae > Raddia > Raddia distichophylla. The sequence goes on along the minus strand of SPJY01032216.1, from coordinate 2,080,466 downwards.
ACGGCTAGGTCAAAAAGCCTTGAAACATTTTGATGTATTGGCCCAAACCAGCGTCCGACTTTTATAACATTTTCTTTATTTTTACTATTAAAACATTTGTTTTAGCCCTCTGAAACATTGGGTTTTGCCTACTAAAACATCATTTATTAAATGTAGAAACATATATCTTTGCAGCACGTCCTTTTCTTTTCAAAACATTTCATTCTTCCCAGCGAAACATTTTGCTCACGTACTTGAAAAACATCCAATATTTTTTCAATCATCGGACGTCCAAGCGATAATCAAACCCAAAAAAAAAAGATTACCTTCAAGATTGACAAAGATATAAAATCGCCCTTAAACTTCAAAATTGAATATTTTTTACATGATCTGTTTGTCAAAACCATTGGAACTATCTCAAGATGCTCCGGGGCATCTCTCGTTGCTCTCACCTCTCTCAATTAATCAACACGAAAAGGAGAGGGGAGGCCTTCTACGTGTGCCGTGCTGACTAGTCGACTTTTTTTTTTTGAGAAATACTGACTAAGGGCCTCTTTGATACCTTGTTTTAGTTTAGTTTTTGTTGGGATTGCAACTTTTGTTATTTTTATATACACCATTCACTTTATTTTTTGAAAATATTTTTTTATAACTTTGTAGGGTTTTTCTCAAAGATCTCAAAAATATTTTTTTCATAATTTATTTAGCCTTTTCAAACCACTTTCAAAGATGGTCAAATTTTCCCAACAAAAACTAAACAAGCTATCAAAGAGGGCCTAAGTCGACTGTGACCCAACCTTTTTTCCTTCTGACACCTCCCTTGGGTGGGCCACGCTTCCCTAGCTTGCGAGCCCTGATTCGTTTCCCTTGCTGGTGTTGGCCTTGAACTCTGTCCTAAGGCCCTGTTCTTTTCAGCGTATCGGACCGTTGCGTATTACTGTAGCAAATTTTGTTATTTTTATATAGCCTATATGATGTCATAATTGGCGATGATTTTTTCATGACTTTTAGTAGTCGTTTCAAAGATTCTAAAACTATTTTTTAATTATTTTTTTGTAATCTTTAGACCTCATTTTTAGGCTCTCAAGTTTGCTACAGTAATACGCAAACGCAACGATACGCTGAAAAGAACAAGGCCTAAGCCCGCGACGTTGTTGTCCATATATTTCAACTCTAACGAGCCTCTCGAGGTGGAGCTTGGTGCATATAAAAGATCACTTGGACCTTGTTTGGAAATGGAGTTATTTTATAGTTTCTATGTAAAACCATGGTTTTCTCAAATACCATGGTATTTTAGACCATGAGGTGTTCGGAAGCAACCCAAAAAACTGTTTTGAAAACCATGGTTTTGGCAATACCATGATTTTTTTTGAAGTTTTGTAGGCTCCACTCCACATCAAAGTTTTCTCACTTGTGCGAGCAAACCATAGTTTTGAAAAACCATGGTTTTTCATGGTCATAGCAAACATAAACCATGGTTTTAAAAACTTTGTTGCCAAACAGACCCTTAAATGTGTGCGAGGGCATTAGCAACCGTTCAAAAGACTATCCATCCATTGCCAGTTTTCGCCTTCTCATAGTTGGCGTGACGAGTAGAACTCCACATTGTAGTACAAGACCAAGGCAATGGCTTCTGGCTAGAGAGGGGGCATGACGAAACCGTCCAAGAACTCGACGGAAACGACCAGTGCCATCATCGCCAGAGAGGCAAGCTGGACATCGTGCCTGAGTCTATCGACGATTCCAGCCAGAGCCTTCGGATAGTCGCGGGGGAGAAGCGCCCCCGGCATGGCGCAAATCATCATCACGATTAGGCGGGCAGTGGTGGCGGCGTAACACACGACGAGGTCCAGGGACGGGTCAAGCTTCCGCATCTTGTCGGGCGTCTTCAGACTTCAGGTAGCTGAAGGCGATGGTCCCCTGCAGAGCAAAGGCAGCCATTGTGCCTGGCCAGATCTAAGGTGCCCTTCGTCGTCGTGTGGTACCATTGCCCGTTGGTACAATGGCTTGCAACTGGTCACGGACAACCACCTTGCGTCGAAGCAGGGTGCTGCTCCATCCAAGCTCCTGCCCCACAGCAACTAGCAACAGCACCGGCACGAGAAGAGCTGAGAGCCCCACGTTGCCCCTGCTCGTCATGGTAACCAGGAGCGTGTTCGCCGAGATCAGCATCGTGCCGGTGACCGCGAGGCAGTGAGATCACGGTCACGGTGGTAGGAATAGACTTCGTACATCATCAACACAGTGGAGCATATGAAGGTGAAGATCATGCAGAGCAGCTCTGCGACTAGGAACCTTGTTGTGGTTTGTAGTCGAGTAGAGCACCTCCATGTCCTTGTATCCTGACAGAGCTGCCACGATGAACACCACATTGGTCAAAAGCCCAAAAGGATAGTCTGATTGAAGTGTGAACACCACGTTGGCCGAAAGGATCGTCTGATTGAAGGTTTTTATTATGTCCGACTTGGATTTCATTGGGTCCGTGACATCCTAATAAAGTTATTAGGTGTTCCAAGTGTTTTTAAAAGAGAGAAAAGTTAAGGTAAATTTTGTTTTATTATTTTTCTATGATAAAACCTATTATAGCTATTATTTTATGGTCTAATATGCTATTTTATGATTAAGCCTTGCTTAGAATTGGGATAGGGCAGTGTCAACATGTGCCCTATGTTCCCAAATATATTTATTTCCTTTTCCTAATTTTTGAACAACCCGAAAATTCGGATCAAGCCCAAAAAGGCCTTATTTGGAAGGTATCTTGCATGAAATAATGAGGAATACTTTTCCGAAAAATCCCCCAAAATTAGGGAGGCTTCTAGAGGCCTAAACCGACTTATACTACAAGTTTCATCCAAAATATAGTATGGGAAGTAGGATTCTCAATTTGGCAAGCCCCGAATTCTATTCCGAGTCGGATTTGAACTCCTAAAACTTTCCTACTTTATCCCAGCCGAATCTACCCCTCCCCAGCACTATATAAGCCCCCAAGACCACCCCTTGATGATCACAATTCGTGGAGTCTCAAGGTTGGAGCCCTAGTCACAAAATCCTAGCCTCCAAAGAGCTTCTCGAAGAAATATCGCCGGTTTTCGATAGCCAAGTCTTGGTGAGCGTCTAGGACGTCCTAGATCTCGTCGAGACAAATTTAACGGTACCAAGAGCGCCCAAAACCGAGATCCCTAGCCCAAGAAAATCCTTGCCGAAGCTCTATTGCACCCACGGCCGTCGCCGCCGACCTCGCGATCGGCGCCGCCGACGTGTGTCGCAGGGCCAATCTGCAGCCACCATCCCTAGAATTTATATATTTTTAATAAACTATATTCTTTGTATTGAAGTTGGTTCTTTTTGCTATTTGCTTTTACGCGTCGATAGCTGTTGCGACCGTTATGTGGGTGCTGTCCGGGAACTGACGTAGACACGCAAAGCTCCGACTTCTACCAAGGCAAGCTAGATGCATATTGCTTCCTAGTTTACTAAATCTTGTTGTTTTATTATTTATTATTTGCATGCATAATCTGATTAGTGTGTAAGTATCTATCCTAATGTCGTATTAGTCATCAACTAATATGTACTAGCCTTATTTGTCAAACCCTTAGTGATTTACTAGTTTATTCTTTGTGTAGTTGCTTAGATGTGCTTGGGTAATTAATAGTCACCTTTAATAAAACTGCACATTGTGAAGCCAAGGTTTCATGATGATACTTAAAATGAATTTGATCAACTAAAAGTTACGTTGTGGGGTTACTTTGATGAAGTGCTAAGATTTGTGCCGCATGACCATTCCTGGTCATGTGTGGGTAGAGAGTACCCGTAAAGCCGCTTGACCATCCCTTGGTCAAGTGTGTGCAGAGATATCGTTTAGCCGCTCAACCATCCCTTGGTCGAGTGTGAGCAGAGAGTGCCTGTATCGTTGTGCCACATGTCCGTCACTGGTCATGTGTGGGCAGAGAGTGCATGTTCCGTTGTGCCGCATATCCGTCTCTTGGGCGTGTGTAGGCAGAGAGTGCCTACCGCATGATCATCTTTTGGTCGTGTGTGGGCAAAGAGTGCCTGTTTCATTGTGCCGTATGATCATCTCTTGTTCATGTGTGGGCAACGAGTGCCCGTTTCGTTGTGCCACATGATAGCATATATGGGGTCATATGTGGGCAAAGAGTGCCTGTTTAGCTGCTTGATCACCCCCTGGTCAAGTGTAGGCAAAGAGTGCCTGTGAATCTTGTGTAGTAGAATGTTCACACGTGTTAACAGAATAATTAATGCTTAAACAAACCTTTGAGTAGATAGGTGCGCTATTTTGGCAAAGCAATCGTCCATATCTTGTTCCTGCATTCATTGTTAAGGATTGCTTGTTGGGTAGCCGCGTACTCATTATACCTATCGCGGATATATTTGTTATTCAGGTTATAAGCCGAATCGGGAGGATCCTAGTGAAGGTGCGCATGGTTAGCTATGATGTCCGGGTCAATCTTGGATGTCATCGCAGATTCTCCGTCGCCACTCTGGTCGGCTTTTATTTCGTTCTTAATATTTAGTGCTACTGAGCAGGGCCACCTGCATTATTGTAATAAGACAAATGTTGTCACTTTTAGAACCTTAAATTGTTATTTTATTTAGTTAATATTTACATTTGCGATGATGCCCTCCTATTTGTCCATCATAAGATACTAGTCTGGAATTAGTATCTTCTCATGATGTTGAATTCCCTGTACAAGTACCGGGGTCATGACAAGCAAAGTGTATCAAAGTTGTAGTATCAAAGCTGGAGCAGTATCAAAGTTGTAGTATCATGTATCAAAGTTGTAGTATAATAAATTGGAGCAGTACCAAAGTTGAAGTATCAGGTATGTAGTATCATGTATCAAAGTTGGAGTGTCATGTATGCAGTATAAAAAATTGGAGTATCAATATGTGATATCATGTATCAAAGTTGTAGTATTAAAGTTGAAGCAGTATCAAAGTTGGAGCAATATCGAGTTTTGGTATCGGAAAAAAGTATCAAAAGGGTATCATAATCGCAAACAAAAAAAAGTATCGGTATCGGATTGGTGGTATCATTGGGTTTTGGTATCGAAAAAAGTATCATATGTCAAAAACAAAAAAGTATTGGTATCGGTGGCATCAGGTTGGTGGTATCGTCGAGTTTCAAGGGTATCATTGAGGTATATAAAAAAAGTATTATATATGACAAACAAAGTATCGGGTCTGGGGGTCGAGTATTGGTGATATCAGGTTGATGGTATCGTTGAGTTTTTATGTCGAAAAAATGTATCATAAGGTTATCATATATCACAAACAAAAAGGTCTCAGGTCTGGAGGGTGTCAAGTATCCGTGGTATCAGATGAGTGGTATCATCGTATGATACTAATGTCTAACTAGTAAAATATAAAAAAATCAAAAAAATCAAAAAAATTTGTAAAAGTATTTAAAATGGGTTGATTAGAATTTTAGATGAATTATAAAATTTCTTCTATGTAATTTGGACTTCAAATAAAAAAGATATAAAAATGTGAAATTTAATTACAAATAAAATCAACTGCACGTATAAGTAGTTAGTTCCTAGCTATTCGAAAGAAGAGAGCAGCACACCGTTCTCGTCCACGCGCATGCAGCCATGACGATCCGACGGTCCACAGCAATCCCATCAGCGCATGGCCGGGACGGGATACCGTGCGCTAGAATTTATGTTGCTTTTACGCATAGATACCTGTTGCGACCGTTGTGTGGGGTGCTGTCCGAGAGCTAACGTAGACCCGCAGAGCTCCGACTTCTACCAAGGCAAGTTAGATGCATATTGCTTCCTATTTTGCTAAATCTTTTGTTTTATTATTTATTATTTGCGTGCATAATCTAATTAGTGTGTAAGTATCTATCCTAATGTCGTATTAGTCATCAACTAATATGTACTAGCCTTATTTGTTGAATCCTTAGTGATTTACTATTTTATCCTTTGTGTAGCTGCTTAGATGTGCTTGGGTAATTAATAGAGTCACCTTTAATAAAATTGCACGTTGTGAAGCCAAGGTTTCATGATGATACTTAAGATGAATTTGATCAACTAAAAATTATGTTGTGGGGTTACTTTGATGAAGTGCTAAGATTTGTACCGTATGATCATTCCTGGTCATGTGTGGGTAGAGAGTACATGTAGAGCCGCTTGACCATCCCTTGGTCAAGTGTGTGCAGAGAGTGCCTGCATCGTTTAGCCGCTCGATCATCCCTTGGTCGAGTGTGAGCAGAGAGTGTCTGTATCGTTGTGCCACATGTCCGTCACCGGTCATGTGTGGGCGCGCAGAGACTGCATGTTCCGTTGTGCCGCGTGTCCGTCTCTTAGGCGTGTGTAGGCAGAGGCAGAGAGTGCCTGCCGCATGATCATCTTTTGGTCGTGTGTGGCCAGAGAGTGCCTGTTTCATTGTGCCGCATGATCATCTCTTGTTCATGTATGGGCAGCGAGTGCCCATTTCGTTGTGCCGCATGATCGCATATATGGGGTCATGTGTGGGCAGAGAGTGCCTGTTTAGCCGCTTGATCACCTCCTGGTCAAGTGTATGCAGAGAGTGCCTGTGGATCTTGTGTAATAGAATGTTCACATGTGTTAACAGAATAATTAATGCTTAAACAAACCTTTGAGTAGATAGGTGCGCTATTTTGGAAAAGCAATCATCCATCTCTTGTTCCTGCATTCATTATTAAGGATTGCTTGTTGGGTAGCTGCATACTCATTAATTATATCTATCGTGGATATATTTGTTACTCAGATTACAAGCCGGATTAGGAGGATCCTAGTGAAGGTGCGCATGATTAGCTATGGTGTCAGGGTCAATCTTGGATGTCATTGCCGATTCTCCGTCGCCACTCTGGTCGTCTTTTATTTTGTTCTTAATATTTAGTGCTACTGAGCAGGGCCACCTGCATTATTGTAATAAGGTGAATGTTGCCATCTTTAGAACCTTAAACTATTATTTTATTTAGTTAATGTTTACATTTGCGATGATGCCCGCCTATTTGTCCATCATAAGATACTAGTTTGAGATTAGTATCGCCTCATGGTGTTGAATTCGCTGTACAAGTACCGGGCTCACGACAAGGTCCAATTCTGGGGGTTCTCTCGGTGAGCCATTTCCATGGTGTGACGATCCCTCTCCCCGCCCTGAGTTTGATGGCTGCAAAGAGAACCAGAAGCCGGGAACGCATGGAAGGTCACCATTTGGACAAAGGGGAGAATCCCTTAAACCAACTACCAAATGAATTAGACTTTTAGACAATTCACTTGCTAAATGAATTAGACAATTCACTTACTAAATGAATTAGACTTGTAGAATAAATTCAGAAAGCACGTAGTGGTGCAACAAATCGATAGCCTGGTTCAAGAATTAATAAGATTCACCATCCTTCCTTGGATGAAACAGCAAAATTAAGCACCACAGTGAGAATTATCAAAACTAACATAACATGTGCAAGAGCGCTAAACTTTTGTCATGTACTACATACTATGCTAGAGACAGCTCATGAAATAGTGTCATAATTAAGACAGAACATTTACACAAAGCGCTCAAAAGCATGTTAGTAGTATCCATCAGAGAGATCAAGAACTCCATGAGTTTAGCCTAGGCATCCTCCAGTGGAACAAGACCGGGTCTTAAGGGAGATCAGGGAAATTATTGAGAGGGGTCAAGGTAATTACCCGCAGCTACCGTTCCATTTCAACATCCGTGTTCATGTCACAGGCAGAGATCAAGGCAGCACGTCCTCACATGCTGCTACGGTCGAGATGGTGAGGAATTGGGGATGAACTAGATAAGACTAATGAACCTGTTATGGCCGTGGCCCACATGGCACATAAACAATACCATGGTACTGTTCACACGGGTTACTGTAGCGCATGGCCCATACTGTTCACATGGGTACTGTAGCACGGGATTGGATTAGTTAGGGATTAGTTTGGATTAGATAAGATCAGCTGGTTAGAAGATAAGATTAGTTAGATGTCTTTCTTAGAGGTCAAGTCTTTTATCCCTATAAAAGGGATGGTCCTGTATCTTTCCTTGGCATCCAATCAAATGAATCAAATTTGAGAGTAGATCTTATAGGCGGTGGCTCCGATAACAGCCTAGACGCTAGCTTTGACAACAGCTCGTCTCGCCCGCGTCAAGGGCCATATCAATTTGGTATCAGAGCAGGACGATCCCTCGGGATGGCGTTTCGCTTCGGGTACTTCGAGCAGCGTGCTTTCGACCCGCCATGTTCGGATCTCTACTACGAGCGGCTTCACAAGGAGCCTTCCATAGGTGACCTCGTGAATCTGAAACAAGATGAAGGCCGCATCAGCTACTACGCTCGCGAGTTCCAGCGGCTGTTCAGCCGCGCACCGCGGATGAGGAGAGAAGACGAGATCGATGTCTTCATCGCGGGTCTACCTGTGACATCGCGAGAGATGTTCGTCGTGCTCGGCCGCGTGACCTTACAGACGTCATATACTTGGTGCATGAGGCAAAGCGCGAGGAAGATATTCGGATCGCGAATGCGGCACCGATCCGACACCGACCGGCGTTTAGTCGCGGGGTTGCCAAGCAAACCCAGGTTAATGCGGTACAGCTGAAGACGTCCATCACCAACTTGACGGCGAAGCTCGACGACCTCACCATGAAGGTCGCTAACCTCGTCAAGGCGTTAGGCAAGACGGCGGCGGCGGCGGCTACTGATTCGGCGCAAGAGATGTTCGACACCAGCGTGACGCGAGCTCTCACGAGCCCGCGCCCCGGGATCGGGACCGACGACGACAGCGACAACACTGACGTCAATAACGACACCGAGCAGCGTGAGGAGAACGACGACGACGCCAACACCGACGTTGTCAACAACATCGAGCATCATGAAGATGGTCCTACTATCATCGCCTTGCCGGTCTCCTCTCGAGAGATGGCTCCCAAGGCGACAAAAGTACAACCAGAACGATCGCACGGCACCCGGTCCTACGTCGCTCGACGTCTTCCTCCACGTCAAGCGCACCCGCAATGACCACGACATCGTCATCACCAGCCGAAGGACCGTGTGCATGCTGTGCCGGCACGGCTACGTCGTGTTCATGGGGTTGCGCTGCGGCTTCAACATCGACGTCAAAGCCTCGGGCATCGGCATTTCAACCTTGAGGACAAGGTTGTTTCACAAGGGGGAGTAATGTTATGGCCGTGGCCCACATGGCATATAAACAGTACCGTGGTACTGTTCACGCGGGTTACTGTAGTGCGTGGCCCGTACTGTTCACACGGGTACTGTAGCACGGGATTGGATTAGTTAAGGGTTAGTTAGGATTAGATCGAGTTTGGATTAGATAAGATCAGCTGGTTAGGAGATAAGGTTAGTTAGATGTCTTTCTTAGAGGCCAAGTCTTTTATCCCTATAAAAGAGATGGTCCTGTATCTTTCTTTGGCATCCAATCAAATGAATCAAATTTGATAATAGATCTCATAGGCGGTGGCTCCGATAACAACCTAGGCGCTAGCTTTGACAACAGCTCGTTTCGCCCGCGTCAAGGGCCATATCAGAACCGAGCAGGATCAATTATAAGACATGGATCCATTTTGACCATAGTGTTGGCCCAGTGTGCGGAGACTTTGAAGTCTTCTCTGAAAAAGATTTCGTCTTCACTAATCAATCAATGACTGATCAGGCAGATGCTGTCGCTACAGAATATCAATGACTTGACATATGAATGAAGTCACTAATCCATGACAGATATGAATTGAGTTGGTGACCAGTCTCTAAAGAAATACAAAGAACAGTCAACAAAATTTTCAGTGAGAAGCATAAACAAGGACATAAAAGCCAAAGCCTAGAGCTCTAGATTTGCTCATAGCAATGCTCTAGATCTGCCTATAGTAATGAGACACAAGAGGGAACACGAGAACAAAACATTCAATCACCAAGAAAATTTTCTGGAACTCACATGTCCATGGTTATTTCATTTTCAAAATTCCAGACTGGTCTCCAGAGGTATTTTCTTCTATTTCCAAAATTGAAGTGTGTGGCACTTCTGTAGTAAATACAGCCATATAGATTTACAATTCAAGAAGAATTAGAAATATATAAAGAATTAGAAATTAGGGGACACGGCTATGAATTATGGGTGGCAAGAACATCAGAATTACCAGTTGGCAGTGAAATCTAGCTCTTCAGGTGGTCTGGAGTTGGCGGTCACAACTGTTCCTGAGGTTGCAAGGGTGTTCCATTCATGCCCTGCTGCTCTTGTTGTGGCAATGATGGTTGCAACTGAACTTGTGGCTGCTCTGGTGGCAACAGTGAGTGCTGCTGCTCTCCTTGCAGTATCGGTTGTAAGTGCTGGTTTTGATCATCTTGCCACACCCAAACAATATCTTTGAGTGCTGGTCTTATTTCATCATTGACCAGCTTTTGATACTCCATAGTGTCCCCATTAGTCTTTTTTAACTCAACTAAGAGGAAAGAAGGGGCAACCTCAAATATCTCTGCATCAACCTCAAGAAAACCCTTCTTTCCTTCCTTCGGTGCTGTCAATTTCAAGAATCCATTTTCTTTCTTCTTAAGTTTTAGTTTCAAGCGTTTGCCGATCTCCTTCAGCTTTGCAAGTACTGTTGTCACAGGCTGCCTGGTGGTAAAGCGTTCTTCCCTGCGACCATACTTATCCTCAAAAAACCCAGATAGATTAAACCCTGTTGAGAGAGAGATAATATCAAATGCATTCAGGTTTGGGAGGCTTAACCCTTGATTTCCCTCAGAAGTGCTGCATCGTGTCGAGCCTGTGGTTGCTGCTTCACCCGAACAGGTGGTGCCTGTTGTTTCAGCCTCATGTTTCATTGCATTTACCTCAACCAGTTTTTTAAACCAAGCACTCCTCTTTATCCTTGATATTGAAATCCTGGAACTTGGATCTGGATCGAGGATTTTATGTAGAAGCTCTTTCAACTCAGCTGAAAAATACCGAGGGCATCTAAAGTCCGCTTTGGAAATCTTTCTATACATCTCTATCAGATTTGTGTCATGAAAAGGAAGGTAACCAGCCACAAACACAAAGAGAATTACTCCACAAGACCATATATCTGCCTTGGCGCCATCATAGCCTTTCCTGCAAAGCACTTCAGGTGCAACATAAGCTGGGGTTCCACATGTGGTATGAAGGAGACCATCTTGTCTCTTCGACTCGGCCAGGGCACTTAAACCAAAATCTGATACTTTAAGGTTTTCATTCTCATCCAGAAGTAGGTTTTCAGGCTTCAAGTCACGGTGATAAACACCTCGACTGTGGCAATAGTCAACAGCACTGATCAATTGATGGAAATACCTCCTTGCGGCATCCTCAATAAGTTTGCCCCCCTTTGCTATTTTGTTGAAAAGCTCACCACCTTTAGCATACTCCAAAACAAAATAAATCTTGATCTTGCTAGCCATAACCTCAAAAAGCTGCAGGACATTTGGATGCTTCACCAACCTCATTATTGAAATCTCTCTCTTTATCTGCTCCATAAGCCCAACCTTCATGACCTTGTCCTTGTTGATCATCTTTATAGCAACAGCTTGACTGGTCGTAAGATTACGGGCGTAATACACCTTTGCAAAGGTTCCTTGTCCCAACTGTTTCCCAATTTCATAACGGCCCATCAAGATAGTCCTCCTCTCATCCATCATAGAGAACTTTGTGAACAGGGTAAAGCGATCAAACACCAAAAATCACTTATATAACTGTATCCGCAGAGTAAACCTAATGAATACAACAGATGTTAACCATCTTCACCTAGGTGAAGATGGATAGAGTCCTTTGATCTACTGTGCTTAATAACACAGAACGGATGAACGTTGTAAGCTTGCAGCACATTCTCATGAAAGCCCTGAAATATGAGCTTGAATGAAGCATGGATCTTGTTTGCGTAAAATAATGACTTGTAGTTGTGCAGGCACATATTTCTGCATTCCTGAGTCCTCTGCCGATCAATAACTGTCAGCTGGAAGGAAAAAATTGAATTAGAACATATCAAGTGATCCAGAATGGGATAAAGAGCTCAAATGAAAACACAAATCCAGTATAATCTTGGAGAACATGACGTAAACGTTCTAGTATATCAACCTACTTATATAACATTAAGTACCTCAATGATATGTATCAATATAGGCTAGCATGGGCCTGGCACATATACCTGAATCGTGGTCACATTTCGCAGTTCATCACAGAAAGAGTATTTTCGGAAATTGATTTGAGAGAGCAAAGGCCCACATGGTAAAATGAAATGCCGCTGTGCAGAAGGAGCAGAAAATTTATCCTCCAAGCATATTTCAATGTTCAGAGAACACCTGCAAGCACATGCATTTCCATCCTACAAGAGTCCATGGCCCTCTTACGTTCTTTCTATCCAAAAGCATAAAAAGAGAAAACAACACAATAGTTGCTTGGTTTGCCAGGCATTTCACCGAGCACCTCATGAGCAGCAGGCCCACAACTGTGCCGGTGTTCATTAGTGTGCCGACATTATTTCGAACATGGAAAGTTTAGCATTGCTTCACCAGCGGTAGTGAGAATTGTGTGAGATAGCACAAACAGTGGGTGGGTGTAACTACAGATTGCAGCTTGCAAGCTAGCTGGTGAGTTCAAACTCCAAAGCATAGCACTAGTTTGTTTACCACAGGAGCACACCGGCAACGCAGAGCCTGAGGGGGGTTGGCGCCGCCACACCACGCACGCGCACCATAGCAGCTTGCTGGAGGCATATGACGTCGACGACGCCTCTCTCTGCTGAGCTTAGTCCGAACACTGCGCTATTGCAGCTGCCTTTTACAGGCAAGCTGCAGTCGGATTGGAACAGAAATTCACACGGATTGTTCTGTGCAGTGGAAGTAGAACAAACGCATCGCCGCAAGCCGAAATCAGAGTAACCACTGCCATGCGCGGTGATTGGATCAACACGGATAGCTCTCCCTAAATTACACTTTAGCAAAATCTAACTCGCATATGCGCGGAACAAAGTCCTGACAGATCATCAGCAGCCAACGATTCCTAAAGCGCAGAAATTCTACCAAGACGCCGCGAGACAACGACTACGCCCAAACAGATCTCTCCAGGTAGGAGGAGCAGTACCTGATCAAGAGCTGGCCAAAGAAGAGCAGCGAATCCCCATGTGAACCGATTGGCCTCGACGTCGCGAAGCAAATGGAGACTGATTCGGTCCCTGTTCGCTGATTGCTCTCCTCTAGTTTCTGGAATTTCTAGGCTCAGGGTCTAGAGGCCGTGCTCTTTAGATTTCTCCTCCCTCTCGCGAGTCGGGAGTCGGGACTCGGGAGATGGGTGGCGCTCCCAACTTTTGTGCTTTGATCCCTCGGAATCTTGTAATTCCGCTCTCAGAGAAAGTATATGTCGAGGCGGCCGCGCTTCCCCCACGACGAGCCGACGAGGCGACGAGGTGTCGAGGTATGCTGTATTGCTGTTTGCCCAATGCCCAGTGCCGTCGGGGACTGGAGCTGGTCAAATGGGCTGGTCCGCCCGGACCAAACCGGGCCGGCCCGTGCTGTTTATGAACCGGCCGGCCTGATTCAGTGAACCGAACCGAATTTAGATCCGCACCTCAGTCTGTTAGGCCGACCTAGTTCGGTTCGATTCGGCTTGATCGATTCGATACTATAGTATATTTATTGAATTCAATATATGTATTTCTATATAATTAAATAACATAAACCGATCAATAAAAAACCGGACCGGGCCAATTCGGTTCGGATCACTGTGCGAACCGAACGTGGGCCCAAACCGAACCGGGCCGGTCCGTTGGCCAGGTTTGTCCAGGACTACAGGCCGTTGGATCAAATAAGTGTTTGTGTAGATTAGACATGTGAATTTCGCTTAATTTTAGGCAAATGAGCCATTGGGCCAGTTGGCCCAATTGCAAGGCTATGGTCGGGCTTGCCCTATATGATTCTTTGAACTGTAATAGCTAGACTGTGGCCCTTAAATTCGTGTCTCTGACACCTTTTTACGGACCATTTAGTTAACATTTGTAATATTTTTTTAGAATTTTGTAGAATTTTTATCAAATACTACCTCTGTCATAAAAACAAGTCGCCATTGTCTTTTAGACACGACTTCGACCATTTGTCTTATTCAAAAATTTAGTACAAACATGCGTAAATATAAATCATGTTTAAATTACCTTTAATGATAAAACAAATCACAACACAATAAATGATAACTTACGTTTGATTTAGAATAAGACGAATGATCAAAGACGTGTACAAAAGTCAATGGTGACTTGTTTTTAGACCGGAGGGAGTATCTTTAAGATATTTTTAATCTTTTTTAATATTTCCATACCTATGGCGCGTGTTGCGTGGCGGGGGAAAAGGTGGAAAAAAGAGGCGCAGCTGGGAATCGAACCGCGGTCTCCCAAGCAACTAGTTTGCTCATCTAGCCAACCCACCAAATCACCCACCTTGCTGAGATTTGTGCCAAAAAAATCATTTTATACGTAACAAATGAATGAACGGCCGGATCTTCCAGGCGCGCGCGATCGGACGACTACAAACGAATGGGGCGACGTGGTGCAGTGAGACGCGACCCGTGGCATACGGTGGGAGCTGAAACTCGGTTTTGTATATTTAAGATGAGGGCTTGTGCTTTTGGCACTACCACATGTGGCCTTTTTGGCCACCGAATAGATTTCACCACTTGACACCTGATTAATTTCACCACTCGGATTCGCAATGGACTGCAACTTTTGCTTATCTAAAGAGGTGCTTGATGCATGTACAGGTGTGTTTGAATAAAGGCCTCAACAACGACGCCTTTTTTTCGGTGTTCTCACCAAGGATGGGGTCACCACAAAGAAGGAAGACAAGAATCCTTGCTTTGTTGCAAGAGATTGAATAAAAGGGAATGTTTTGGGATGAGTATTGCCTAGCTCCATCACCAAAAAGGGTTTGGCAGCGATAATGGTGGTTTTCAGTGGTGTTTACTCGAATTTATCTTTAATGGTGGCTATGACAGACAACATGCATCCACGACTACCTTTGATTTTAATCCACGACAGTCGCTTTAAATATGAAGCCGGTCGGCTTCCGCATGGTAAAAAGTCATAAAAGCAAACTAGATGCTTTGGTTTCTGAAATACATTTTTAGCAATTGTGGAAGAACAGTGGTCCATCGATGGTTCGATGAGTTTGGCCCTTCAATTTTGCCAATCACATGTGAGTTGTGACCAATCAAAATAAACCTTTCAATCTATCCATCCAATCACAGTCATATAGTTGCAACCGTTCCAATCAAGATCATGTATTGGTAGGGCATAAATTGTGACCAATAAAAATAAACCCTCAATATATCCATACAACCATAGTTGTGTAGTTGCAAACGTTCCAATCATGATCATACATTCCTAGTGCATAAACAAGGCATACCCAAACTCAAATATAGATAAAAGGAACTTTATTGGTTAGTCTAATACTAGGTTTGAATAATCGGAAGAAAATAAATAATAGGATCTTCCAAAATGTGTTGTTGTTGATAACCTAGATTTTCTTAAAACTATAGAGAGAACTTAGCTCTTCGTATCTAGTTTCTTTCCTTTTCTCTCAAGGCCTACCACATGATAGCTTCTCCCCTTAACTCTACTTCTATACATCCCATGTTTTCTCCCTTTTGCCTCTTCAGTTTTAAAAAAATGGAAGGGTGTCTCTGCTATTCATGTTGGTTGAGCCATCGCTTTGTGTATGAAATTTTCTTAATTAAATGAGAGAGACGATATGCCTGAAGGTTGAGCCATCACTTATGCACACAATGGCATGTCATATCAACCAAGAGAAAGATAGGAAATAACCATGTGGAAGGCTCCAGGACAACCTTTGCTTGTTTGGTGACATTTGCTAACCTAGAAGTTGCAGAAGACTAGATGCAACGGCCCTAGTCTAGATTTGGTTAGACCTGCAAGCCAATGGATTGAAATTAATTATATTAGATCAATTGCTACCTTATCCGACCTCCTGATACGATGAAGGTAAAATGGTAGGGTAAGAACGCGTAGTCTACTGAGAGAGAGACAGAGAGAGAGGGCAATGGATTCTGGGGAGATTTGGTAGAGAGACAAAGGTAGGGGCTAGGGAAGTGGTGGGATATATTTAAAAAATTAAAAAAGAATAATATTGGTGGGATATGACATAGACATAGCATTGGAATGATCGTCCCTACTATTGTTTTTATTTAGAGGTGATGTGTAGCAACACTATTGTAGATGCTTTTACATGGAAATTAACATCTAAACAAATATTATAAACACACATTATATGTCCTAGATTGTATTATATGTTGGGCAAATTCACTAATGAGTGTTTGCCAAACCTATAAAAATTCAAAGAGGTGACTATATATAAGGGTGGCAATGGTTAAGAGTAGTGAAATCCAATATTATCTGGTGCGAACTAAATAAAATTTTAGGGGAAGTGGATCAATTCGTTTTCTACATGAATAATTCATTTCATTTTCGATAATGAAATTTAATCTGGTCTCTACATTCAAATATGTATACAACAACCACAAGTCAACTAATAATTCATACCATACCATTGAGAGATGATTTCTTTGAAATATACCATCCACGATGCCAAATTGATTTTAAAAAAAGAGAGCTAAAAGTAGCTTCCATAAACATTATCTTTGAAAAAAATGTCAAGCCCCAACTCATTGAAATAGAAAGAAAGGACACAAAAAATTTGACCTTGAAGGTGCCCCAAATCAGCTCAAGCACAACTCAAATCAAATCATAAGAAGTCATTAGTTAGCTCGAACCAACCTGGTACCCCAGCAAACTCAAGCCCAGCTTGGACCCAACTCCGTGGCATTGCCAGAATCCATGTTCCATATTTGAAGCAGGTTGACCTCTGTGCTTCTCTCATGGTACAATCCTCCTCCTGTTGAACCCCTTTTCTCCTCGGTCCACAGAGAAAAAATGTAGGATTGGTGTCGACAGTTCATCACAGAAGAAAGAACTCACAGAGCCGGGTTCGCTAATAACTAATAGAATAGTACTACTAACTAATACTAATATATAGAAATAGATATCTAGAAATAGAAACGAACTAATATATAGATAATCGAAATTGAAAAGAACTGTCTTTTCTGTATACTTTCCTCGTTCTATTGAAAATGAAGCTGTAGTGCCTAGTGGGGTGGAGACAAAGAGTGTGCTATAATAGGATTTCAAAGAGGTGGTAACACATGGACAAAGATGGAAGATGCGGAGATCTGGACTAGTTAGAGACAAGATTGCATTGGAGTAGAGGTGGAAATGGGGTAGCAACGCATAGGTGGAGATGATGTGGTGGGAAACGAATGAAGCCAATGTAGTACTGGCACATGAGTGGAGCAAAGTTATGAGTAGAAGTGAAAGAAGCAGCGAAGGTGGCTGCTAAGCGGTGGTGAGTCCAACAATAACCCAATTATCTAGAATGTTGGTTTGATCACTAATCTAAAGGCTATTTCCATCTCTAATGGACACACTTCTAACATTTTTCGATAAAGGATCTCCTCCCCCTCTTCTTTTTAACGCATATAAAACCAGCAAATTTACTCCTATATAATTACCTAAAGAGGTTTTCCAAAGGCTCCATCTAATTCTTCAGGAACACAAAGGCCAGAACGTAAAACTACACTACCTAACGCCCGGATCTCCTGAGCCAGTTTGTGGCCGTAGCAGAAAACGGAAAGCAAAAGGGCCATCCGGGGCACGACGGGATCTAGGGAACAAAAACGAGAACGGAACGGAGGGGACGTTGAGATGTGAGCTGTCCCAAGTTCATGTCAGTGCGTCCCACGCCACGTCGCCTCCTCACCGACCAGTTGACGTCTTGACGACCACGACGCGAGGCCGTGGGCACTTTCCAGTGAGCCGCGGCTCCCGCGTGCCGCAAAATTTTCCGTGGCGATCGTACGCACGCACGTCGTTGCTGGAGCTGGACCAGAATGGGGGTTAGGGCAGACGTGTGGAGAAGTTGGCTCGCCGTTCACGGGCCACGCCACGTCTGCTCGAAGTCGAAGCTGAGCTTGCCTTCACGAGCTGGCCAGTAGGGATGGCTATACGTGTGCGGTTCCCCTTTCGTTGGTTAGTTCGTCGTCTACTCGTCTTGGCTGTTCTCTCCGCCGAAACGACGCTGCCTGCCATCCTAAGAGCATGGCTGGGTGAAGCTCTAAATGGCGTTTTAAATTTGCAGCACGTATATAGTGTTTGGTAGGTGAGGGAATCTTTTAGAGTGTAGTGTAAAGTCTGAAAGTACGTTTGCAGCAAAACTGTAAATTTGCAGCAGCTTTTAAAGCTGCTGCTGGCTTTGCTCTAAGACTGACATTAAATTCATATGCCTTGACACATAGGTGTATGATACGTGGGATCATCTGAATATATGACAGTGGGACAAGAGTCACAAGACGTCATACATAAAACCACGAATTTTAAAAAGTGTCATACATCATAATCTCCTAGTTTCATGGCATAGTTGATTTATGATCCTAGATAGCCTTGTCAATGTTTTAATTATGAACTTTAAAACTACTGGCCATTATGCCCGCCGCCTCAATCCCTTTTTGCTCCTCGCCGTCGATGTAGCTCCTGGAGACGTTTTATCTTTAGTCTTAATTGTTTGTCTTGATTTTTTATAAAGCCACCTTATTACTATTTTCTTCTTGTTTAGAAATTAAGCAATCAAGATTGTAAATAAAAAATTGCCATATATGTTTATGAATTTTATCCATACAATTTAGTGGTATACGCAGTTGCTATGTGTTTAGATTTAGAGTGGTGGTGGATTTGAAACCCCTATTCACTCTCTTTGGTCATCGTAGCTTGGTTCCATGCAATGTCACCACCCATCAGTTGAATGTAATTTTTATGGGCACACAAATATATTAATAAGGGAGGCCAAAATTTGGTAATGAATCAAATCGAAGCTAAGTTTTAAGAGTATGAGAAAAAAAATGGAAGGGTGGGCTAAGACATGAACCAAACATACGCCATCTCCTATGGGAAAAATTTTGTTTGGTGCCATATTACATTTGTCATCTAATGTTTAGTATTGTTTTTGCTACTATCGTGCAATGTTTCATTTCATTTTTGTCACTAAAACAAAATGTTGCACAATATTGACAAAACAATATGAGCGAACATATAACGACAAATGTGATATTGCACAACTTTCTAGTAAAATAAATAAATAATTACCTCTCCAATAAGACATAACTTAAGACGGCCTAAGTAGTATTCAACTACTATATTATTTTCTCTTCTATTTTACTGGATATAGTATTACGATGTTTTAACCTAAATATCATTAGACATGCTTTTAATATTTTTGTTTGTGGGCACAACCCCATTCGATGTGAGTTAATGGTCGTGGCTTATGTGTATCTCGTGGACCCTCGCGAATCTATAAATTTTTTATACTAACTCCGGTCATGAAAACAAGTCGCCGTTAACTTTTGAATACATCTTTATCATTCGTCTTATTAAAAAATTTAGTGTAAACATGCGTAAATATAAATCATGTTTAAAGTAACTTCAATGATAAAACTAATCACAACAAAATAAATGATAATTTACGTATTTTTTTAAATAAAATGACTGGTAAAAGACATATTAAAAAGTCAACAGTGACTTATTTTTATGATCGGAAAGAGTAATTATTTTCGATCCGATTGGCAGAAATAGACGGTCAGCTCTCATGTTCCTTTTTAGAAGAATGCGTATAAAAGCAACAGTTTCGCAAGCAAAATGACAAGCGTGAAATCCGTCAGTGGTCCATAGCGCTTGGTTTCAGTTGGAGACCAGGGTTCATTTCCCGGGTCCTCCACCAGCTGATTTGACCATCCATTTCAAAAGAGGTATAAAAATATTTTTTACCATTATTTTTAAAAGTTGGTACTATTATTTTTAAATATAAATATACGAAGTTGGCACTATATTTCTAAAAAAAACAGAAAGTAATTATTTAAATTTTTTAAAAAGAAAAAAATGGTACCATAATTTCATGGAAAGGACCTTTAAAAATTTCACGTAATTCTAAAATTTTAAAAGTTATCAAAATTTTAAAAATAAAAAATAATCACATTTAAAAAATGGAACCATAGTTTCATGACAAGGATCTATTTAAAAATTATATATCGGTAAAATACTTTAAATTTCCTATAAAGTTTTTGGGTCTCTCTTTTTTAGGAAGCTTAAAATTTTAAAAAATACTTTAGATTTTGGAAGAAAAATCAGAATCATGAAAAAAATGCACTCTTTTGAGAAAAATGGAACCATAGTTTCAACTTGGATCCATATAAAAATTATGTATTTCCATTTTAAGTAAATTTATAGAATAATTATAATTATTCCATCCACTCTTCTTTCTAGCCTGCTTAAATAAAATCATACAAAAATGGAAATATAATTCATTTCAAGTGTCATTAAAAAGATCTAGATATTATTAGAAATCGAAAATTTACCAACATGTACAACTAAAAAAATTTTAGAATCAGGCAAGTGTGATTGTGGTATGCTGCAATGTTGGGCAAAAAATTTAAGTCTATGACACGTGGACCAAATGGCTTAAAAAGTGTGACAAGTCACAATTGTGACATAAAACAGACACCATTCAAAAAATGTGGCATGTCTTAGACAAGCTTAGCGCAAACCAAATAGGCCCAATATTGTGGCGGGCCTGTAGTGGTGCAACAGTAGCATCACAACTAGTGGACCGAGAAGAACCATGCATGGATTATGTGGATTAGTCTTGCAACTTTGTCTAGACCACAGGGCGAAAGTGCAAGATCATCATTTTTAGGAAAAAGTCCACTTTGCCCCCTTCAACTATTGCAAAAGTTTGGTTTTGTAAAAAAATATTTTTGAAATCTTTGAGAAAAACCCTACAAACTTATAAAAAAGTTATTTTCAAAAAATAAAGTGAATGGTGTATGTAAAAATAACAAAAGTTGCATTCCCAACAAAAACTAAACTAGAACAAGGTATCAAAGAGGCCCTTAGTCTTGCAACTTTGTCTAGACCACGGGCCGAAAGTGCAAGATCATCATTTTTATGAACCATGCTGCACGCCATGACTTGAGCTCAATCCGTAGACTTGATGACCAGGCAATTTGGTCCATGTATATTATGGGCCTATTATAATTTTTGTCCTGCATAGTGGCTTGGCACAATTTTACGAAGTTCCTAGAAAACGAACTCCATAGGATTCCACAAAGACGCAGCGTGGGAACATGTAGAATTACAAACCTTTTTCCATTTTCTATTCTCATTTCACGTTCGAAATTCGAACAGCATTGCACATTAACATGCTCCACATGTACATTTGATTATGCAGTTCACATATTAAACAGGCACATTGGAATATCCGATGATGCAACACGTGCCAACACAAATAACATCATAAAGGCATACAAGGCATGTGGTTCGAATACGACCCTAAAAATTGTGCTCTATCAGATTCGTATTTGTAGACCGAACAGTGGGAATCAGAGCGACAGAGAGAGTGAGCATATGAACAGATCATCTGGACACGCGCAGGAGCGGGAAGCGTGAAGCGCCACGTCACCTTCCTCTCGGCACGCGCCGTACAACCCCCATGGCCGGACGCCTCGTGGTAGGGCCGCGCAAGTTCCAGCGCCTCAGAGGAGACATGCACAGGCGCAGCAGAGCCCTGCCCACTACCACAGCCCAGTAGGCCACCACCACGCGCGCCCTGCCTGCAGGCTGCAGCTCCTCCACCCATGCGCGCAGGCGCAGCGCGCGGCGACAGCCACGGCGCCGCGATCGAGACGCCCGGTCCGGAGCAATAATGCAGGCGGCGACATGCCGCATGCCCGCATGGGGCCGGGCCGTTAAAACGCGCGACGCGACGGGTGCTACTACTGCCGCGGCGGGCGGCTCTCCGCCTGTGCGGCGCCGTCGAGGTTGGCGCAGTTTCAATCACCCCGCGTCGTGGCCGGCCGGCTGATTATGGCATGTAGAGCCGGTTGCCGCACTTGCAGCGCCACGCCTCCGGGTAATACTCGGTGGTGACCGGCACGCCCGGCGGCACGGCGACGTGCACCGGGTAGCACGGGCTGCACTCGCCGCACTTCGACGCGCACCGCGGTGGGTACGACCCCGGCCCCTCCGCCAGCAGCCGCCGCCATTGCCGGCCTGACCTCGACGCCCACCCCTCCTGCGACCACACAGCCACACGAACGAATCAGAGGATTGGGCTCGTGCCCAGGATGTGTATGGATTGGCGGGACGTATGGTCAAAAGGCGACGGACCCCGCCGCCGTTGACGGGCTGTCGGGAGGAGCCATGAGCTGGCGAGCTGGCATGGGTGCGCCTCTGCGCGCGAGCTAGTGGGGGATTGCAGCGTGCGCCTGCCATGGCGGGCCCTGTTCGTGTGGTTGCAGAGTGTTCTTTGTGGATTTCATGTTTTCAACATGTCATGGTGCATCAAGGATTCGGGATGAACGCAGCAAGTACCAAAAAATTGCAGCAGATCGCGTTGTTCTTCTAGCTACATGCGGTGGGTAAGCCCTAAGCATGATCATCTGGGGGCATTTCTCAGGGACGCGACGGTTTGTGTGTTTTGAGAAGAAAACGAGCACAGGGAAAGGGGATGCAAACGCACCTGATTAGCGCGAGATGCTGCTCTTCGCCTCCCGGAATCTGTTGAAACAAATGCGGAACAGAAGATGTTACATGGTGTGGTTAACACTACAGCTGACATGCGCTAAAACATGGTAATGCAGTGTAACCAAAAGATCAGTGTTGAATTTTAGTTGCAGGAACAAAGAGCTCAGATGGATCACCAAAGAAACAGAGAACATATGAACCTCGACAACAAATACAAGGAGCAACGACTTAGGTTTTCACACGAACTACGATTAATTAACCAGAGCCAGACACTGAGAATTCGAAAAATGTTTACCAAAACGGAGGAAACAATCTGCACATCAAGTATGCCTCGCTTTATAAATCCACTACCTAAACTGGGCAGCGCAGTACTGCTCCTCCTGCAGCCGCTGCCGCTGCAATCCCACGAGCGCCACGAGCGAGCGTAGCACAGCGAGATGGCCACGGCGAAGAAGCACAAAAGCGCCATGGATCTGCCGCTCCATGCCCGCCTCCCCCGGGAGCTCTCCATGGACGCTTCCCAAAACCGCTTCTTTTTAAGCGGGCAGGCGCAGGGAGCAACTGTAGAGAGGCAGCTGAGCTGACCGAGCGGCCAAATTTAGGAAGCGGGACGGGCGCCTCGCTGTCTTGTAGCCCTCCCACTGGTCACTGTAGCCGCGTCAGATCGCTCGGAGTCTCCAGTGACCAGCCCGGCTCGCGTGGACAAGACTACCACTGGATCGATCGATCGTTCGATCCATCGAATTCAATGCATCAGCAAGGAGAACGAGCAGCAGACACGCACATAAGAAGACGCGGGGCGCAGGCACAGTGGCGACTGGCGACGTACACCTCCTGTAGGCTAATAGCGTTGCATCCTCCCTCGCTCGTCACTTCACTCCGACTCCAGTCGTGTATGATATGCGGTCATGCCTGGTAGAGATCATGGAAAACACCAGATATTCTCGCGCTTGGGGGAAGAGAGGACAGTGGAGGAGCAGCAGCTCGCATGTGCGCCCCTCAAAGGCTGTGGACCTGTGGTACTTGGCAGAAATTGAACGAGCCAAGGACTGATGGTAGTGTCTACTGTCTAGTGAGCAGTGGTTGTCTTTGAGGACTGGGCGTCCCCAATGGTGAGGCCGGCAGTGACTCCCAGACCTGACCCATGACCCAATTGCGTTGGCTCCCATTAATTGGACCCAAGGCTAGGCCAGGCGCCTCTTGTGGCGAGCAGCTCGCTTGTCACCGACACGAGTCAAACATCATTTCTAACTTGCTTCAAGGAACTACGCTCTATATAGCGTTTAGGAATGTGACTTAAGTTAAAATGGTCTATTACCGTAATTATAGAGAAAAAATGCTGATGAATAGTAAAAAGTTTGCGTGAATAGCATCTAAATAGTGTCTAATGTAGCCTAAATTAGGAATAGTTAAAGATGCCTTAAGCAACCTAGCCCAACACGCTCGTGAATCGTTCGACCGATAAAATATCTCCATTACCTAATAAAATTTCTGGCCCAAATACCAAACATTTTAACACGTTTTCTAACCTCATGTCCATACCTAGCTCTGATACCTAACTCCAATACGACTCCTAATTCTTGCAGCTTCGACCAAAATCCTCACTATCCAGTCGCCGCCGATCTTACCTTCTCTCGATGAGCAATACCTCCCAGCTCCTTCCCTCCTCTCCTCTATGGCCGGTGGCACCCGAAGACTCTCCTACACTAACCGACGCTACCCCCACCCCCTCCCACCAACACTGTGTGTCAATAACAACAACAAAACCATGTGACTACAACGGCGCCGAAACTATTCAGACAATGTATTCAACAGCATACGGCACCAACGACGATGACAACATGACGGGGCCTCAAATTAACTTACCTTTGAAACCCGTCCTGTGGAACAGCACTAGTCCCTGGAACAGTACACTAGTGCACACATCACTTAGCTGGATCATCACATACAATAATATAAGAGCTTTATTACAGCAAAAGGGTAGTGCCAAAGTCATATACCAAACTTGTAACTCTAAACTGACAGCAGTTTATATTACAGCAAAAGAATTGCCATTAGGGCGGAAGCTGCGCTATGACATTAGTGATAATCCTAAACTAAGTATGCAACTTCCAGACTGTAGGAGAGCTTAATGCTGGTCTGGGACGTCGAAGGCAGGATCGCCTTCCTCATGGCAAGCGTAATCTCCATCCTCGGGATCTTGGTAATCTAAAAGAGTGAATGGGTGCGAGGGTTAGTGCGCAATCAAACCGCACTAGCAAGTTAACACCGTCCTTAATGCATAATAATGATTAAGCCTTATGGTGGGGTTCTGGATACCTTATTTGCAGAAATGCCAGTTTTAGAACTAATTATATAAAATCCTATACCTAGCCATTTTTAAAAGGGCATCTCCAAAAAGATGTCGAGGAAAGAGTATATTAATATTCAGCAAATCATAACCACTTGGATCAATATCCCAACCGTCGACAAGTATATCAATGTTTATCAAATCATATCCCTTGCCCCAAAGACACCATACTCACGCCACCCAAGCACTCTCGATCATAGAACAAACCACTTCTTACACCAGGCAGTTTCAACACTCTGCCAAACCCTCCCTAGGCAGTTTCAGCACTCTGCCAAACGCTATTTGACAATTCCTAGGCAGTTTCGGCACTCTGCCAAACGCTACAATTCCTAGGCAGTTTTGGTACTCTGCCAAACGCTACTTCCCCGGTCATCAACCTCACCACACCACACACTCGGACTTTTCCAACCGACCAAACAAAACCGACCAAGTCCCCACATACCCCAGACAATACACCCCACAACAGCAATTCAATCATGCAACTTACAAAGCCCATCATGATCAAGGTATGTAATGTATCGTGTCCACCAGTAAGTTTTGGCTTACCAGTGCGGGATTGGTTACCCGATTAAATCAGTAGACCTAAGCATATCTAAGCAGTTTTTACTCAAGACTAAGAAGTCTAAATAGTTTATCTTTTATGTGGACAATCAAGTGAGCATGATAGCAAAGAATCATGTTGGTTGGAAAAGTATTTATCAAGATCAGGGCATGATAAATCATGATTAACAAACAGGCATAATCAAATCATATCAAGCATGCATTTTATACATTTAAAACAATATATCTTTTGAAAAACTGGGTAGAAGCATGAGCTATAGTGTTAACTCGCCTTAAGGATCTGAAGATTGCACTTAGCTAGCTCCAGGATAATCTCAGATATCCTTCCTCTGGAATCGGACCTTCTACAGTAACGGAGATCTCGAATAAACAGATATCCGAAATAATACGCAAATGTATATGCAGGCTGGATGTCGTCTGTAGGTGGAGATGCTAAGCTAAGGGTCTGGGTGTTGATCGTCGATGAAAATGCTAAGCCAGTGGTCTGAGGTTGATAAGGGCAAGGTTACTAAAATAACCCTAAGTTGGTATTTATATATTTCTATTTGGAAAAAGTGGAACTATCTATATTTAAGTCTTCTTTAATATATTGAGAGCCTCTTCTATGGACCAAATCCTAATTTCATAATCTTCCCAGGGTGTGGAGTTCTTCTAATATTTTATAGAAGCGAAGACGTTCTACGTAGTATTTTAAAGGCTATATTTTATATTTTTTAAAGTGCCCTTTATTTACATTTTAAATTAATAAATAAGGCTTTAAAATACCCACTTTAATTTTTTTACAGAAATTCCTATAAGTTAATGGCACAATTATATTTTTTCTATGATGTATATTAAATCTAGTATTTTATGTAGTTTTTTAAGGAATATTGGAGCTGTTTTGCTGTTTTAATTAACAAATCCTAAAGTAATTATGTTATTAATTTTATATAACAATGTATTAGTGAAATATGCAAAGTTATATTTTTATTAGGCTCTATACAACATCTAGTATCTTACATAATTTTTCCTTAATTTTTGGAAGTCTCCTTCTATTTTTAATAAATAGAAAGCATAAATCAAAACCTGTAATTTAACTGCTGACGTCATGCTGACGATTGCGGGAGCTACGATCCACCGTTTTGGATGTTCTTGGGCTCTACGGGTTCGTCTCGACGGCGCGCTTCTAATGGTGCCAGTTACATGGTCTACGAAGGTCGAACATGGCAGGACGGTGAGCTAAAGCGGGGGCGATACAAATGGTGCACGGCGGCAGCACTACTGTAAGGCTATGACCAAATTGGACAATAGGAGAGCATCGGGGAAGGGCAGTGGGTGCTTACTGAGAGACGCAGGAGCTCGGATAAGGCTCGAAACGGCATGTCGACGAGAGCTGCACGGCGGCACCGAAATAGGCCAACGGCGGCGACGATCTCCGGCCACGCACTAGCCATATTAGATGAGGGGAAATACTCGTGAGGCCTTAAGGATTCTCAGGAATTGAAACATAGCGAACCGAGGAAGAAGATATCGACGGTGAGATGCTCACCAAGGGTTTCCGGTCGGCGAGGAATTCCGGCAATACGACGGCTCCGGCGACTTCGGCGGCAATTGGGGGTGCTCTGGGTTGAGAGGTGCACCAGGCGAAGTGACAGGACGCGCGGCACGGCGCGGCAATTATGGGGGCGCGGCGCGGCACAGGGACGCGCGTGGCGCGGCCATGATGGAGAAGAGCGGCGTGCGCGGCGCTGGCTTGGCAGAGCGACGTGGAACAGTGCGGAGCAGAGCAGAGCTACAAGGAGGGTTGCACGGCGGTGCACGGCTAGTGTCAGAATAGAGCATCCAATGGAGAGAGAGAGAGAGAGAGAGAGAGAGAGAGAGAGAGAGAGAAGGGAGAGAGAAACAGCCGTTCGGCGCGGTTTGGCAGAGCGAGAGAAACAGCAGAGGGAGAGAGAATGAACTGGGAAAAGGAGAATGCTACAGTGACTGGCAGTGGGGCCCACATGTCGGTCAAGGTCAAATTCAAACGCGTTTTGAATTTTGGCAAAATTTGAGGAATTTCCTAAATTGGGGTGTTACATTACAGGGCAAAAGAAAATATAACCTTAATATTTGCTTAATTGGGGTGTTAACCATCAAGCCGAGCCACCGCCTTGGGCAGAGGAGCCATGTCGACTACAGGAATCGCAGTTTATGTGGACGGCCAAAAACGTAATATCGGCGGCCACAAAAACCGTCGAAAAATCCATCATCTATGTCGGCGGCATGAACTAGACCACCGACATAGACACTAGATGCCCCGCCTGCGAGGAAATGGGAGGTTTTCCCCTTACTCTATGTCGGCGGCATCTTTTAGACCGCCGACATAGCCACCCCACCACCCCGCCCAGACGGAAAATTTGAAAATTTCCCCCTCCGCCACTTCATCTGTGTCGGCGGCCCAACCCGTGCCGTCGACATAGGTCCTTCAAGGTCACGGCAGCTTCACGGCCTTAACGGCGACATCCCAAGGTGGTCCCACATGGCAGGGGCACGTCTATGCCATGTGGGCCGACAGTAAATGGCAGGGGGCTGGAGAGCCACCTATGTCGGCGGCCTTGCCTATACCGCCAACATAGAGAAATAAAAAATAACAGGGGGCGAGGCGGGGCTCGAACCCGCGCCACAGGGAGCCCACACCTCGCCGCGCGCTGTTAACCAAGTGGGAGGAAAGTTTTATACGCCATAAGGGGGGACTGAATCCTTTTATGCCCTTAGGATCATCTATATCGGCGGCCACTAATATGCCGCCGACATTTCTATGCCTATGTCGGCGGCCTTTTAAAAGCCGCCGACACAGAGCCTTCCACCCTCCTTTACAAACCTCCCTCGCCTCCGCCGATAGGGTCGATTGGCCCACCCAAGTTCTTAGGGCATGAACTACACCGAATATCTCTTGGCACATAGCCATTTTGATATAATTTGCATTTTTTTGGCACGTTCCTTTGAAAATCACATTCCATTTGAATTAATTAATATATCGATATGATTTCGTACCGGCCTTCGCGCACGCCCGAGGTTGTTTAAAATCTGAGATGGTATTAGGGGCATTTAGTGTTTAGGAGAAGTGGTTGTATTGATATAAGTCTCCATTGAACAAGACATACTGTCGAAACGTTTTTCGGTTTAACTACCCCTTCGTAGTGGCAAAGGTAATCGATACATGCAAACCAGTAGTCGGTCTATGAAGCAACATGGCGCGAAATTGGCACTATGCGGATATGACCATGTAGGATGTCTTAGTAGGTGTAGTGCAAGCTCTACAACATTGGTTTGCCCTATTGAACCGCTCAAGAGAGCCGGTTTTTGGCTTGGAAAGGTGGGTGGTGGAGTCTCTATGTCGGCGGCCGAGTGGAACGGCCGCCGACATAGGTGTTGGTGTGTCATCAGTGTCGGCTGCCTTCCTCATGCTGCCGGCATAGGTGTACCTATGTCGGCGGCACTAGGAAGGCCGCCGACACTGCGCTGTGTCACTGGCCGGTGGCCCCAAGCCACTTTGAGGACCGTTGTAGCGGATGTGTCGGCGGCATATTTGCCTATGTCGGCGGCAATAGGCCGCCGACACAGACATCACACTTGTAAAAAACTTATCCCCAGTGCTCGCTTGCTCACGGGGTCAATCCGTAGCCGCCAACTCCTCTCTTGCGACGCCGCCGCCGCCAAATCCGCCGCCACCACCGCCCCATGGCGCCGAGGCCCGTCGGGCCGTGGCCGCCCCCGCGCGCCGTCGCCGCCCAAGAGCGCCGCCGCGGAGGCCGCGCGCCATCCCCACCGCTCGTCGCCGCCGCCCCCAAATCTGCCGTCGAAGCCCCCGAGCGCCGCCTCGGCCGCCGCACGCCATCGCCGCCCCCAAGCGCTGCCGCGGGCCATCGTCGCTCCCGATCGCCGCCTCCCCATATCCGTCGCCTCCCCGCCCTGCCTCGGCGCCGTCCCTCTCCACTGCCTCAGCGCTGATGTCTCTCCACTACCTAAGAGCCCGTCTGCACTACCCATGCCCCCTCCCCACGCCCAAACCGCGCCCCTCCTCCAGGTACTACTTCGATTTTTTTTGTTCCTAATGTGGTAGCTATGTCGTCGGTACTTTTATTACCGACGATATTAGTATTTGTGATTAATTAGTATAATATAGTTAGTTAGATGTGCATGCTTAGTTAGTTGTTCCTTAACTAGTGCGCTGCAATTATGTGAACGGAGCCTGAGTCAAACCCGTTCGGGGGCGCGGCACATTTTCATAAGGAACACGGACGGTGATTCGGTGTGTTCCGTTATGAGAGGTGTCGTGCTCCCGAGCTGTCCATGTTTCGGAAAGCCCACGGATGTTGGTTTGGGTACGGTGGTCGTGGCCACGGGCGGTGCATGGGTCGGAACGTCGGTCGCATAACCCTGTCGTTCTCCTTGTGCATAACATAAGCGGTACGCCGTACCCGTCGATGCACTGGGGGGGGTTGCGGGGTTATGCTGCCAGAATTCAGACCCGTGCACCTCTCGTGGCCACGAACACCGTACTCAAACCAACATCCGTGGGTGGGTGGGTAAGCCCTCCTATTTAGCAAGACATAGACCGTTTATGTCGTGCAATAGATCGTTTACTTGTCGAATAGATATGTTATCCTAGAATGTGAATGCATTAGTGAATGTCTAGTCCTAAAATGTAAATCCATTACTGAATGTACATGTAGTAGTTAAGCGATGAAAGATCGACGGTGGATGTACGATGGTTGGAAGAAGTCTGGGCACCACACGAACGAGTGTTTCGACAAAGCTGAAAAGTTCGTCGAAGATTCTTTCGAGGATTCCGCAACCCAACCGTACCAAAAGTGACTTGTCCCTGCGCTAACTGCTCGAACACGGAGAAGAGGCAGAAGAGGGATATGACCGAGCATCTCTGTAGGCATGGTTTCAAACCAAACTATTTTGTATGGGTCTTTCATGGCGAGAGAAAGCGTCTGGCACCCGTGTCTAGCCCTATGGATTTTGGGGAGGGCTACAACGAAGTCGAGCCCGACAGATTGGATGAGCTAACGGATGATGTGGGTAGGGCTTTTGATCTGTCTCCTAAGGAAGAGGCAGAGCCACTTGCCCAGAAATTCGAGAAGCTCCTTGATTCTGCCAAGGAGCCACTCCATGGGCATACCGATGTGACCGTGCTCTCGGCGGTTTCGCGTCTGGTGGCGGTGAAGACCAAATACAACCTGTTTTCCAATTGCTTCAATGACGTGTGCAAGCTTCTGGATAGCCTACTTCCGGCTGGGTACAAGATGACTCAAAATCTGTATGAGTCGAAGAAGCTTTTGAGCGTGTTAGGCATGCCGTGCGAGAGGATAGACTACTGTCCAAAGTTATGCATGCTTTACCGGAAGACCGATTCTGGGCTAACTCATTGTAAGCATTGCGGTGAGAGTCGGTATGTGCTAGTTATTGGACGAGATGGCTTAGAGAGACAAACGACGGTTGCTCAGAAAACCTTTCGTTTCTTTTCGATCTCTCAACGGCTGCAACGTCTGTACATGTCCAAAACCATGGCCATACACATGAGGTGGCACAAAGAGGGCATACGTAGGAAGGAGGGCGTGATGACTCATCTATCAGATGCAGAAGCCTGGAGGCATTTTGACCAGCAACACCCTGAAATTGCAGCTGAGCCCAGGAATGTGTGTATCGGGCTATCCACTGACGGGTTCACCCCATTCAATATGACCTGGCACCCGTACTCGTGCTGGCCTGTATTTGCCATCCCATAGAACCAGCCGCCTCAACTTTTCCTTAAGGAAGAGTACATGTTCCTTTCTGTTATCATACCCGGGTCTAAGTCTCCTGAAAAAAACTTGGAGCTATTCATGCAACCACTTGTAAAAGAGCTGAGCGACCTCTAGACCAACGGGGTATTGACACATGATAGCTATAAGGGCCAGAACTTCAATATGAGGGCCGCCTACCTATGGTCCATACACAATTTTCCGGCATATGGCATGTTTTCGGGGTGGAGCACCCATGGAATGTTGTCGTGCCCTAAATGCTTGAGAGACACAGATGCATTCAAACTAAAAAAAGGGGGCAAGGCCTGTTGGTTCGACTGTCACCGTCGTTTCCTGCCGCCAAATCACCCATTTAGAAGGAAAGAAATATGTTTCGTAAAGCTAAGACAGTGAGGAAGGAACAGCCACCAGAACGGTTTGAAGTGGATGATATAATCAATTGGCATGAACATTTGGCAAAGAAGGGTAACAAAGACGTATATGGGAAAGACCACCATTGGACTCATAATCTTCCTTACGCAACGGACCTGAGGCTGCCTCACAACCTCGACCTGATACACCAGGAGAAGAATATGTGTGAGGCAATCGTCAACACAAACTAGGACATCCAACATAAGACTTGAGATAACACAAAAGCTCGGTTGGACTGTGCTTTGATATGTGATCGTCCGGAGTTGAATCTTGACGAAAACGGGATGAAACCTAGGGCGAAGTATTGCCTCACACGTACACAGATAAGGCATATCCTAGTCTGGATTAAGGAAAAGGTGAAATTCCCTGATGGTTATGTGACGAGCCTTCGTCATGCCGTTAATACAGAGCAATGCAAGTTAAATGAAATGAAGGCTCATGACTACAAAGTATTCATAGAGCATCTGTTTCTGCCATATGGCGTGGATATGTCGACGACGCTATTTGGAGAACACTATCAGAGCTGATCTTCTTCTATCGAGAGTTGTGCGCAAAAGAGCCATATGTGGAGCCATTGCAAGAACACGACTTGTCAGGACAGCTGCACGTCGATACTGGTGATATGCAACAGCAGCCGGAGGAGGAAGGGGAAGAGGAAGACGAAGAGGAAGAAGAAGATGTTGACATCAAATAAACACCAATTTCAGACGTCAACATATTCCGGAAATTCAGCTTTTCGAGGGAAAATCAAGGTTTATACTAACATTTTAATTATTCTAATAAAGTTACATAAGTTTTGGTGAGTTTTGGGTCTACAGGTACAAAATGGGACAAACCAGAGCCAGACCGGGAAAAAGTCCTGGCCGGCCGACCCACTAGGTCGGCCTACCTGTCCACGTCACCGATCCAGCTCTGTTTTCTCCCCAGTGGCATAAAAACACAAGATGAAGACATCTAGACCATCCACTACCGTCGGTTTGATCGAATGGACACGGTTGCTTCACAAATGAGCATAGGATTCCCTTGGATTCCTTTCTTGCGCAAGTCCAATTGATCCACCAGCTTAAGAGGTTAATCTACACCATCAAGGGAAAATCCTAGACGAAATCTACGGCCGGGAGGTGAAGAAGGTGGGTCGGCCGACCCACTAGGCCGGCCGACCCACTCTCGGGCCACTTTGGATTCTCCTTTGGAGGAGGGATAGATGACACGTGTCCCTACACGTGGAGCACCCCGGTTGGCAACACACAACACTTTCACATTTTCATTCCACTTAGTAAAGTAGCTCTTAGTTAGTAGAAGTTGGGAGTTAGAGTCAAGTCGAGCTGACGCTCGGAGTTCCGGAAGTGTCTTCGGGAATTCAGGTAATAGTTCTTGTACCCTTTCCTAATTGTTTCAATTAGTGAGATCACTTCATTCATTGCTATAGTGTTGAACTTTATTTGAGCTGAGTATATCTGCATAAATGAGTTGTGTAGATTTGCCTTACCGGTAGCTTGTATTCGTCTGGAATCAGTTTAGCTTCTCACTCATATACTGTTAGAGCCAGGCATTGAACCTAGATCAACTTCTTTTAGTAC